>PVJN01028966.1:0-26800 GCA_004026805.1 Lasiurus borealis | reverse complement strand
AATATTTGCATTTTCTGATTGTCTTAGGTGACCCCTGTGAAAGAGTTGTTTGACCCCCAAAGGGGTCGCGACCCACAGGTTGAGAACAGCTGGGCTAGAACGAATGGGAAATGAAATTCAGTATAGATGGAAGACAGAGTCCCAAGTAGAAGGTATAGGGGAAATAGGCTTGAAAGGAGGGTGGGGGTCAGATCAGGAAGGGCCGTGTAAGCTTTTACTCTCGGTAAATAAATAGTTCACCCACCAAAGCTCCTGTTGGTGGGGTCTCCATTTTTGTACTAATGTTGTTGCTGCTCAGGAACTCAGTGCTTGAAGTTTGATAGAATAATGTGTTCTGGGAACCTTGAAGTCATGTTACAGCTGTTTTTAGTGGACAGAAACATACTCTTAACCCTTCAAGTGCATAAAGTGAGTAGTCGATAAGTTCTCTCTCTCGTACATTTTCTTTGAACTACTGATCACATTAAATAAGAGAAAAAATACAACTGGAGAAAAGAAAAATTAAAGACCTCCCATAGATGGATGGAAGATGTCCCGACCTTGAAGTGCACGCTTTCTGCCTGCTCTCAACAGGAGACCATTAGCAGTGGCTTGTTTAATGTCCTCCTGGACTTACAGAGAAGCAGACTTGAAGAAAGCCTTTTGGAACCTAACTTGTCAGTAGATGAGCTTTGCAATACAAGGTTAGCTTCACCATATTTTTCTTAGACTGCTGATGTCCTCTTATATCAGATGGATCATGTGTGTATCCCTGGTTTTGAGGTTGCCAGAGTCTTTGAAACTAATAAATAATTTTATGATCTGGATGACTTTTATTTCAACAAAACCAACAGCATTTATCTCATGCAGCTAGGACAAATGCAGTTTGGTTTGGAGAATCTGGAACATAGTTGCACAGGGCAGAGATGAAGAGTAATTACATTCTAATGACTGTCATTCACAATATCAGGTCATGTTCAATCACACGACCATTACACATCATTTCATAATGGAAAATAAATGGGCCAGACCATTCAGTACACACAAACTATTTGGTAACTTTGCCAGTGACCCCTTATGGAGGGAGTTGATAGGAAAACTCACAATCCAAGATTCTGATTTGCCCCAAATTGCAGAATAACATCATTTGACTCGAACTCTCAACAGATGCTCCATGCACTTTTTTTTTTTTTTACAATTGTATAAGATTGTCAAAGACTAATATTTGCAAACTCTAGTTACATAATGAAGTTCCTGGCTTCTCTCTTAATTTGGGAGTACACTTTATATTGTCACTTGAATCCTTCTTGATGGCAGTCTTCCCATCCTTCACTCCCTGCCCTGCCCTGCCTCTTCCTCCCATTAATATTGAGAAATTTAACATTAAATTTGAAAGTAGGATGTTTAACTGAACAGATCATTTTACAGTTTGTTGTATATATCCAAGAAAATCTCTAAGCTACAACTCTGGGTAGCATTTTTCTTTTCTGCAGTTGTATTTTTTTCTCTTATTTAATGTGATCAGTAGTTCAAAGCAGGGTCTATTTATTCTTGGCTCAGTTTCCTTCCCACTGGTTATGACTTTTAGATGTATATGTGGAATCTTGTTTTCAGAGGAAGATCTAAGGAGACCCTGTTATAAGTATGGGTTAACCACCACAAGCACAGCTGGTGCAAATCAGCATGATGCAGCCAGAGCTCAGGGTTATTGGCAGGGGCTGTGTTTAGAATTATACAGAAGAAGTAAAGAAGAAAAGGGGCTCTGTACTATAGGGGAGAGAAGATGGGAAAAGCTAGGCAGGGAGAGGGGGATATAAAAAATAAACAGAAGAGAAAAGGCATTAAAAGAGCAGAATTTTTTTTTTTTCTAGTGACTTCTTAACCTTGAGTAAGGTGGGTGGAGATATCTATCTGGTTTTATTAAGTAAAATGATGGTTATATATAATTCTCCATGATTTGGAGGGATTTTTGGGCTCCTTGTTCTACATACTACCCCATTTATGGGGGCAAACATAGGAACTGTGAGTAGCTTGATAACCCATGAAGAACTGGGAGAGGTTCTTGAAAGACTTTGGGAAGAACAGAAATACTAGAGTGGGAAGAAGGTATGGATTCCATATCCCAGGATCTTTATCCTCAGCCTGATTCAATGTGTCATTAATGGTCCAATCAACATGCCTCAGGTTTTGGGTCAAGACTTACATGGTTGACATACGTCTCTCTGATTAAGGTGACACACTTTCTCAGATCATTTCCAAAATAGGCTCAATATCCAGAAAATTAGCTGCATCTTTCGCTGAGGCCTGGCTTCAGTGCTCTTGGGAGGCAATGAGCAGTGATAGGTGGATCAGTTTCTGAAAGAGAAGGTACTATTTTAGCCCCTAGCAGAGTTGAACACCTGACACTATTGGATCTGGGTGCCTCAGTCTTTCAGGGGGACACCTGTAGGAAGGGATAGAGAAGGCGAGGGTCTCTCCTTCCCCAGAGGACAGACTCATACCAGTAAGAGAACAGTGTAGCTGCCCATTTTCTGGGATTAGGGATTGAAAATGGTGATTCTTATTTGAAGTGTTGCAAGCTTTCATTATTTTGAGATTAGAGAGTTTACAGTTGCAAATGTGCTCAGATTTCAAGGTTTGTAAAATGACCCCCAAGGCTAATTCTAGGTCAAGGTGAGTGTGTGAGACACTCCTCAAGGTTAATTCTAGTTCTTTTAAAAAAGATATATATTTTTATTGATTTCAGAGAGGAAGGGAGAGAGATAGAAACATCAGTGATGAGAGAGAATCATTATTCAACTGCCTCCTGAACACACCACACTGGGGATCCAGCTTGTAACCCAGGCATATACCCTGACTGAGTATTGAACCAGGACTTCCTGGTTTATAGGCCAATGCTCAACCACTGAGCGGTGCAGGCTCAGCAATTTTAGGTCTTTATATGTGTGTCAGATGTTGGTGCATGTGGTATTTCAGAGATTAGGTTTGTGGATTATATTTGAAACTTTAATAGCAAGATAATAGAGAGAAGTGTGAGGAAAGACAATTTGTAAATTTGTTTCTTTGTATTAGTGATGGAAAAGCATCAGTGTTGGGTTCTGCAGAAAATAAAGGAGGTATTTTATGCATGGTGTGTGGGTGAAGAACATGTTTGGAGGGAAGAATTGTGCGGGGCAATTTAAAGAACAAACCGTTTATAAGAGAAAAACATCAGTATCTGATTAGCATGAAAAATACACAGATCAAGTCATGACTAAAATGCATTTAGTTTAGTTTTTCCATAAAATACATAGCAATGAGCTGATAAAGGGCACAGACTTTGCTAGAACTCATTTTGACTTCAGGTTTCTCCCTGGGGTAACAACACCTGTAAACAAGTAGGACATTTTTTATGCGCTAAATGAAATAATTTTCTTTGAAGACATATTTTATTGGAAAAATGGATTCAGAGTTAGTGTGATAGTCTTCTCCTTAAGAAGAAATGGCTGTCTGTGAATAAGTAGCTATTTTTGTCTGATGACCAGCCTAGCAGTTGTGCAGCTTGGTGAGGTCTGCTTGATGTTATTATTCCTGATCTCTTTGGAACAAATACCAGGTGATGTAATTTTAATACTTTTGATGTGCTTTGTATCATTTTTCCTGGAGCATGCTGAATTTGAACAAACACATCAATTTTACTTTGGACCAGTCCCTCTTGTCATCAAGGGCATCCATTTTTGAAACAGCTGTTTGGGTTGAGGGACGCAGGATGTGGTCATGAAACAAATCACAGCTAATATCCCTCAGGGTAAATAAGCTCGTGACCTTGGCCTCCTCGGCCTCCTTTGCCCTGTAACTAGCTGAAGTAACTACCCCGGGGGCGTGTCCACTTCCTTGAAGAAGCTCCAACATTTAGAAACTATCCAATAAGGCTTATCGTGTTCTTAACCGTCCTCCTCTGCCCCAGTGACGAATGGTCAGAGGGTGAGTGAGAAGAGGGGAAAGTTCTCTGCCTGCCCTGGGATCGCCATCAGGTAGAAAACAATGTTAAAGCCATGCTTATTCCATAGGCTTTGTATCCAGGCCTATGCCAGATGGTATTTCACTCAGATCAATTTTTCTCCATTATAAAATCTATTTTTGAGGTACGTCTTGGCCAATAGAAAGCCTCCACGTGGATCGTAAACGGAAGCTGTGCGACCTGGTGGATTCTTTGGAGGCTCAGCCTTGCCTTATCTCTTTCATGGTTGGGTAAACAGTTGCCTATGCCACACCGACCTGGACCTTGAAATGGAATAATGAAACTGCAACTCAAGACTGTTTGCAAAAGCAAAAGGGTTTTTTTCTTTCTTTTCTTTCCCAGGCTCAAGAAAACAAAGAAGTCCTGCTGTTCAGTAGTAACCGAGTCACCAGCAGCTCTTGAAGGTCTGTTCTCAGGGGCTGGTTCATATTCCTCATTCTTCCAGGCCCATTGCTAAGCAGCTCTGTCAACATTCCCTCCGAACACCTCTCTTTTGGCCTTTCGATCGGCCAGTGGGTGAGGAAAGGTTAAGAGTGCTCCTTCTGACTCCCTGCATAGCTAGGAAAACATTTTGGTCCCTCACATTCTCCCACAAGGTCTAGTTCCTCTTATCAAAGTCCCTTTTCCAAAGTAAATTAAGTAGAAAAAATTAAATTTGATTAAAAACCCAGATGAGGCAAGTATTACTCTTCTTCTTTTCACTTCCCTCTCCACTCTCATGAACACTTTTTTTTTTCAGAGGCCAGCATCTTCCCCTGTGGACTGGAATACTTCCTCTTTAGCTTAGCTGCTGAGGCTATTACTGATCTCTCTGTGAATATCTTCCTTTCGTTGTTCTCTTTCTGACCACATACCCAATTGGGGTTAAAGATACTAACTTGGAAAGCCTTTAAAATGATAACAGAATATTTATGAGTATTTTTAACAATGGGAAATGCAAACAAGAAACTTAAACTGGTCCCCGAGCTTTCTCCTCAATGCCACCCTGTTAAACTGTTTCTCCACCCGCTTCAAGTCTTGACTCAAAGTCAACCACTGCGAACCATTTCTCGAGTTTTTTTCATGCATATGCCTGAATGTCATTAAGTGCCCATGGCCACAAATATGTGTGTATTTTAACATATAAGGAATTATACTCTACACACTGTTCTGTACTCGGCCTTTCCCCTTAATGATGTGTTTTTAAAATCTTGCTATATGGGCACACGCAAATCCATCTCATTCTTTTAACCAGTCCATAGTAATCCATTATATGGGTGTGCCATTTTTATTTAGCCTGTCCCTGCCCTGATGGACATTTTGATGTATTTTTAAAACCGTGACTAAAAATGCTTTGTTGGCCATTCTTATACATATATTTTGTTGAATATTTCATGTATATTCATAGGATAAATTCCTAATAGTGACATTACTTGTTCAAAGTGGATGCGTGTTTTTAATACAGTATTGATAGATATTGCCAAATTGTGCTCTAAAAAAGATTATACCCATGTAGACTCTCAAGATTATAAAAATCTATTTTCTGTAGAAAGAGAAATAATATTTTCTCAAACTTATGTAGCTGGTTTCTGTTTTTATTTTTAAAGGGCTCCCCATGTTTTAGCTTCTGGACATCTTATACACTAATAAATGATACTTGAATCATCTCCTTCCACCTCTGCCTTAGCAGTGGTTCTCAACCTTTTTTAATGCTATAACCTTTTAATACAGTTCCTCATGTTGTGGTGACCCCCAATCATAAAATTATTTTCGTTGCTACTTCATGACTATAATTTTGCTACTGTTATGAATCATAATGTAAATATCTGTGTTTTCTGATGGTCTTAGGCTCTACAGCAGCGATTCTCAACTTGTAGGTCGAGACCCACGATTGAAAACTGCTAGCAAGGTCACCTAAGACCATCAGAAAACAGATATTTACATTATGATTCATTAACAGTAGCAAAATTACAGTTATGAAGTAGCAACGAAAATAATTTTATGATTGGGGGTCACCACATGAGGAGCTGTATTAAAAGGTCACAGCATTAAAAAAGGTTGAGAACCACTGGCCCTAGAGGATCCATCCAATTCTGAAGCTAATTAATAGACTAATTCTTGCTTCACACCTTGAAAGTTAATTTGACCCATTCTGGGCCAGAAAAGGATGTGAGTCCTAATTGAGGACTGTCCACTGATGGAATGCTGTCCCCAGATACCTAACACAAGGACATGGGGTCTCCAATTCCAAAGCACCTGGAAGGCAGGATTTGACCATTTCATCTCAACATAAACACATGGGATTTTGAAAGGTGATCACCAACTCTGCTGCTCCATCAAATCTGTGGGGCCGGAGAGAATCATCTTTGAAACACAACTCTTTCATCAGGGAAGTAGAGCTCATTGCCCAGACAGGGAAGTAGGGAGGAGCTACTGACCACTTGAAAGCACTTTGAACATGTTTGATCATAATGAAATGCTTCTTCCTTCAGAAAACCTGCTACTTTGATGTCTGTCTAGCATCAGAGGACTCCTGACCATTGGGCCTTCAGACCTCATGGCTCTGGATTTGGCACTGTATGTTTCCACTCAGATATCTAATGCAGGTAGAATAGACATTATTGTGGGAGGATTATAATTATTTGATTTGTGTTGGCAGTATGTGTAGCCACTGTTCAGGGATTTGGCGAGATCATTGTCATATTTTTTTTAAAAAAGAATCTGGAGCTCCTAAGAGGAAAGCTGGAAAAGGGTGTACAATTTGCTTAACTCTCCCCCATCACACCATGGCATAGACTTGGCCAAGTAAGAGGGCAGTGGGCCCTCCATGGCTAGATGTACTGCGGGGAATAAGAAGCTGTGTATTATACAGGAAGCAAGAATGAACTTTGCTCCCCTTAATCCAAAACAGAAACACCCACTTGTCAGTCTGGTTTTCCCACCTGTGTCTTCTCAATTACCATTGAGTTTTTCACAGACAGACAGGGGAGGGCATCGCTGGGTTGTTCCCTGGCTCCTTGAGTTTTCTCCTCTCAGGGAAGAAAGCTGCTATGCCACCGTTATCACACTTATGGGCCAGTAGACACTTAAAGGAAGAAGTGGCCGATACTGGTTTGGCTCAGTGGATAGCGCGTTGGCCTGCAAACTGAAAGGTCCTGGTTTGATTCAGTCAAGGGCACGTACGTTGGTTGCAGGCACATCCCCAGTGGGGGTTGTGCAGGAGGCGGCTGATCGATGTTTCTCTCATCAACGTTTCTGACTCTTTATCTCTCTCCCTTCCTCTCTGTAAAAAATCAATAAAATATATTAAAAAAAAAAAAAAAAGAAAGAAAAGAAGTGGAGAGATTTCAACTAGGTGGCAATTTATTCCAGTCATAGAACTTTGGGGAGTTATAGAACTTTGGGGTGGGAGGTGGGGGCTTCCAGACACATTCAGGAAGGGAGGGAGGAAGGAGAAGAGAAAGGGAAGACAATAAGGAATATATTACCTAAGGGACTCACAGTGAATGTCCATAAGTCCATAGGGACAGGGGCCCTGATCCCCCATGTTTCAGGAATGATTTGATTAAGGATGATAAGCAGTATGATCTTGTTCAGTTATAATCTTTGATGGACCATTACTCATGTTGCAAAATTGAGCCAAGTCTCTCTTTTCCTCTTCTCTACTTAGTTTTCTTTGCTAAATAATCACATATGCATTTTATTTCCAAAATGTTTACTTATATACTTACAGAGATAAGACAGTTAAAATAAAAAGGCAATAAAATCCAATAATGGAAATCCAGATAGTGAGCCACAGGACTTCAGAGGAGGGAGATATAATTTCCAGTCAGGGTTGGGAAGAGATTTGGATTGTCATATTTTGGGGCTTATTCTTTACTAGAGGCCCCGTGCACAAAATTCGTGCATAAGGCAGGGGTGGGGGAAGGGTATCTTTCAGCTCAGCCTGCTCCCTCTCAAATATGGGACCCCCTGAGGGATGTCCGACTGCCCATTAAAGCCTGATCCTTCCTGGACTGCTGGCTCCCAACTGCTCGCCTGCCTGCCTTCCTGATTGGCCCTAACCGCTTCTGCCTGCCAGCCTAATCACCCCCTAACTACTCCCCTGCCAGCCTGATTGATGTCTAACTGCTCCCTTGCCATCCTGGTCACCCCTAACTGCCCTACCCTCTAGGCCTGGTTACCCTTAACTGCCTTCCCCGCAGGCCTGGGTCCCCCGCAACTGCCCTTCCCTGCAGGCCTGGTCACCCCCAACTTCCCTCCTCTGCTGGCCTGGTCACCCCTAAGTGCCCTCCCCTGCAGGCTTGACCACCCCCAACTGCCCTTCCTTGCAGGCCTGGTCCCTGCCAACTGCCCTTCCCTGCTGGTCATTTTGTGGTGGCCATCTTGTATCCACATAAGGGCATAATCTTTTGACCGCATGGGGATAGTCATCTTGTGTGTTGGAGTGATGGTCAATCTGTGTATTACTCTTTTATTAGATAGGATAGAGACCTGGTGCACCGGTGGGGGCCAGCTGGTTTGCCCTGAAGGGTGTCCTGGATCAGGGTGGGTGTTCTTTGGGGGTTTGGGGTGGCCTGGGAGAGGGGCCTGTGGTGGTTTTCAGGCCAGCCACGCCCCTCCGTGACCCAAGCAGAGGCCCTCTATCTGGGATTTATTTATCTTCTACAATTGAAACTTTGTAGCCTGGAGTAGAACCAAGCCTTCTGCTCACCAAGTTATTGAAACTTTGTTGCCTTAAGCAGAGGCCTGCTGGCCAGGTTGAGCAGAAAGCTTGGCTTCCTCCATTGCCAGGGGTAACCCAAGCCTCCTTCCTGCTCTCTCTGTGGCCGTGGTCATCTTGGTTGCGTTATTTTGAATATTCACTCTGATTGGCTGGTGGGTGTAGCAAAGGTATGGTCAATTTGCATATTACTCTTTTGTTAGGATTAAGAATTCCTCAGTAAGTGGGGATGGAATGGGATAAAGCCCTTTTCAGGTGAGCGGTTGTCAGGAATAAATCAGAGAGGTCTGTAGGTGTGGGACATGACTAGCAAGCAACAGTGAGATTATTTTGACTGGAGTCAAGTGTACACAAGCCTAGTAAGAAAAAAGTTTCCTGGTGGGTGGGGCTCTAATCTGCAGGGCATTGAATGTCAATTATCATAGCTCAAGATACTGTTAGAAATGGCCTGCAGAAGACAGGACAGGCTGGCTAGGTCTGCCCATGGGGATAGGGCAAGAGCTGAGAGGAAATCTAGGTGGCAGACAAGGCATTAGAAGTGATATGCAGAGATCTACAGAAACAGAGGCAGTGGTCACCAAGGCAAGTAGAACTGGTGTTGGAAGGTGAGAGACAAGTGTCAGGCTTGGATGTGCTGGTACTGGGCAATCTAGGACAGGTGGCACTGAGAAATATAATCAGAAATAAGGGAAAAAGAAAGTCAGTCAGCAGTCAGCAGGCTCCAGCCGTTGAGCTCAGGTTCATGGGCAGATTTCCAAGCTGTGGAAGGAGGAAAGAAAAGAATGGAAAGTAAGAAGCGGGGCCCCCGCCCCAGAGGGACCGGGCAGAGTTCCAAGCCAGGAGTCAGACCTGGAACACCGGGCCTGACTAGCAGTAGGAATGGTTGACGCTACATCCCAGAGTGCTGAGCTGAGGTCTTCTCATTCCTTCTGTGTAAGGTTATGCCTGGTCTTGGACGCTGGGACGTCTCTGCAGGTGGGAGTGGAGAGAGAGGCCCAGCTGTGTGGATGGGAGGATGCAAACACTGGAGAAAAGACTCAGCCCAGTGCTAGCTAAAGAGTTTGGGCTTTATTTGGTAGGAAAAGGCAAAAAGAAAAAAAAAAAAGGAAAAATTAAAGTTAGGGAGTATCTTAATCACAGCTATATTTCAGCAAGATTAGTTCGACCCTAGTGTGTAAAATGAACTAAAGTTCATTTGTAATAAATTTCTACTATTCCCCTTCCTGAATACTTCTCCAATCTCCAATGTGTTCACATTTCCCTTCCTCCCTCCCTCCCTCCTCCCTTCCTCCTTCTCCCCCCCACTTTCTTTCTTCCTTACCTCTCTCTCTCTCTTTCTCTTTCTCTCTCTCTCTCTCTCTCTCCACCTGAGGATATTTTTCTCATTGCTTTTTAGAGAGAGTGGAAGAGAGGGAGAGAGACACACACACAGAGAAACATCAATGTGAGGGAAACACATCGATTGGTTGCCTCCTGCATGAATTGGGTGTTGAGCCTACAACTGGAAGTGTGTGCCCTTGACCGGAATCGAACCCGGGATCCTTCATCCACATGCCGACTGTCAATCCACTGAGCCAAACCAGCTAGGGCTGTACCTCTTTCTAATACTGTGAGTTAAACTATATTATTAATATTGGCAATATTAGTTAATTAATAAAATGTTAATTTCATCTGTTTCTTTTTAAATTTGGCACTAGAAAAGTTGAAATTACATAAGTAGCTCAGATTATATTCCTATGGGGGCAGTATTGCTTTTATCCTTTCGCCATGTCACAGTCAGAGCTCTTAAAAAATGAATTTATTTATCTTCTACAATGAAACCTCTTTATGGTCTCTATGTGCTGGATAAAATCCAGATTCTTTAAGATGGTTCCCAACCTCTTTGTAATCTGATACTTACCTCAGTTCTCCACAGCCCTTCCCACTGCACTCATCCTTCAGGCATATCAAACTCTCTCTCATTCTCCCTGTGAAATCGCTTTGATTTCTTTGACACCCATGCCTCTGCTCATGCCATTTCTTTTCCTGACCCTTTTTATCTGCTAACTTTGGCTTCCCATTAAAGTCTCAGCTGTAGATTTTCCTGACTCCTTGACTCTGGATTAGGTGCTTGTCCGGGATGCTAGGTGCCCCGCCATGTGGCTGCTCCATTGTAATAGTCTCACATTCTTCTAAAGGTCCTATTTAGTCATGTCTCTCTTCCCTACACCGTAAGTTCTTTGACAGCTGAGGCTCTGTATTGATCCCCAGCAACTAGCACAGTACCTGAAGCATATTGGCTGCCTACGTGATTGTATGCATGAATGAATGGAGTCATTGTGCCAGGCAATATGAACCTGAACCAGGATAGTGGGAATGGAAAGGATAAGTCACTCAGGAAAGAGCTAGTATGGACATCATACTTCTTGAGTTCAGGCAACTGTGTGAATACATCCCTGATTATAAATGGGTATGAAGAGCTCATGTACTCATAAGTTGCTTTAAGTCCTAAATAATATAAGCAACAGCAAAGATGCAAATAAATGTATTTGGAGTTAAAAGACTTGAGTCCAAGACCTGGCTCCTTTACCTTGTCTTTATAATCTGGAACTTTGAGTGGAGATAATAATACCTCTACTTTTGGAGTCATTGTGAAGATTAAGGAAACTAATATATGTAGAATTATTTTGTAAAGTGACAGAAAGCGTTAGTAATTACCAACACAAAAATATGCATACATGCACATAGGTGATGGTTATGCTGTGGTAGCTAAATTATACATAATTCTGACCTACCTCAAGCAGGGTGGGTGGATCTCAAACTACCTTAGCGCAGAGGAACTTGGCTAATCGACACTGGGTGAAGTTATACATTTCCATCAATCTGACTCATGAAATTCCCTGGTGAGAGAGTGAGCAACAGGTACAGTGGCCTGTGTCCAGGCAGGTCATTCTCTCTGGGTGGCTGCCTTCCCTCTGCTTGGTCTATGATGACTTCGCACTTGACCTCTATGCTTGGGCTCATGCCTTTCCCTCTGCTTGGATTGCTATTTTCTCCTACCCTGCTTCCCTGAACCCTTCCCCATTGCCTTGAAATTCTGTTCATCCTTAAGTCTCCTTCAGGTGGCTCACAGCATTTAGTATCTCTGAAGCTGCTTCCCTCCCTACACCCTTACCCCCTCCCCACCCCCCCAAAAAAAAAAGATCCTACTCTCTGGTCTTCTCTTCCATTCCCTGCTCAGGGATAGCACTAACATCGAGTATTTCCAAGGTGGAACTTGACAGAAGGCCTCCCATCCTGCCCCCAGACATGTGCCAGACTCTTACCTGGGATGTGCTAGGATAGCCATTCTCAGTGGGACAAATTTTAACACTCACAATCTGGTTTGGATTTTAGAGTCTGGCTGGTTCTATAGAAGCCCACAATAATGCCCTTCCCTCTTGCCTGCTTACTTCATTCATTCCTTCTTTGCCTCCCTTACTTTGGACCCGGTAACAGTATGTACAGTACAGGTCAGTGCCTCACACTTAAGATATGCTCTGTTAAAGTCATTAAAACAATCATTTATTTATCTGAGCCTTCACAGAGGATTAGTTATAGGATAATGGGATTACATAAAATAAAACAAAAGCATACTTCATGTGTCCAAGGAACATATATCCAGTAAGTATATTATACTATTAAGACAGATTAGTACTCACAAAGTGAAGATATAGTACTAACTTCTTTTTTGGGGGGAGAAAAAGTACAGTACCAGCCTATTCCTAATTACTATGTAAGGATGTGAGAGTTGGACAATGAAGAGGCTGATGGGAAAAAATGAGTTCCTTTGAAATATGGTGTTGGAGGAGAACTCTGTGGATACCCTGGACCATCAGAGAGATGAACTAGTAGGTCCTGGAGCTAAAGTGACAAAACTGAAGCTGTCCTACTTCAGACATATAAGAAGGTAGGGTTCTTTGGGGAAACAGAAGGCAGTAGGAAAAGGGAAGACCAGATGTGAGATGGACTGACTCCATTGAAGAAGCCATAGGCCTGAGGCTACAGGAGCTGAGCAGGACTGTCACTCATTCACAGGGTTGCCCAGAGTCAGAGTGGTATGTTTGGTGAGCTAGTGGCCACGCCTAGGAGTCTATTCAATCTGTGACCCCTCTGAGTCCTGGGCTTTCCTCTATTCTGTTCCTTTTGCCTGGTTGGCTTGCCCCTCACCCTCAACCCCTTCTGTGCTATTTCTAATTCCATCACATCTTTCAGAACTCACTTTCGAGATCATTCTCTTTGGGAAGCATCCCTGAATCCTACAGACTCAGCTTGTATACTCCAATAGCAACCTTTCTCTCAGCATTTATGATACAGTAATGTACATGTTTTGTCTGTTTCTCTAATCTGTTAGCACCACAACTATCTTGTCAAAAGTTATTTCTCTATTGCTTAGCACAGTGCCTGATATATAGTGGACACTCAGCAAATATTTATTGCATATTTATTGAGTTAATAATCAGTAGATAAAGGACTCTTTTTCAGAGCCTAGAATAGTTTCAGAATCAGAGTACATCAGAGTAAATTTCAGAATTATGATCTAGCCTTTGACAAAAATGACTCTCTTACTTTTACTGATTTCTGTTCCTTTTAACAGATGTTTTAACTGGGATATAGATTTGTCCGCATATAACAGAGAGTCAATTTCACTTCAATTTAAACAAGAAAGGATTCTATTTCTCTCTCTCATGAAATGGTCCAGAGACAGGCAGTCCAAGGCTGGTATGTGGCAGCTTTGTTCTGTGAGACGATGGCCATGGCCAGGCTCTGTCTGTCTTGCTGCTCCACCATCCTAGGATGATGCCCTGGTCCACATGGTTAACTGGCATGCCGGAATCCTAGGAGGTCCAATTTTGTTTTGAAATCTTTGGAACGTACACCCAAAGCGAATTTAATTTCTTTTTGGTACCTGAAACTGATTCTAGGGCCTTTTGGACCTTCTTAGGGCATCTTGAGTCTGCTATAAATTTATAGAACTAATCAAATTGAGGGGTTTCCTGCTCACTTCCCAATCCTCACTTTACCCCTAAGTCTTTTTGGGTGGGGAAGACTAAAAACTTAGCCCGAGGTGGGTATTATGCCCAGAATGTCAGCTGGTCCTCCTACTAAGCTTGTGCAGCCTTCATTTCAACCAAGGGTGGTGTGGTTTCCTCAGGCACAAGACACACGAACATCACAGCAGGACATCCTGCCAAGTTATAAGGGAGAAATTCCTTTGAATAATGTTAAACACATTACCTATTTGGCTATAAGAAAAAATATACTACTTAATTTGCTATAAGGTGGCCATATAACTTATGATTGCACCATGCTTTTCTGTTGGGTTTATGATATTCTGGAGAAAAATCATTAGATTTTATGATTAAGGTTTGAGATGAAGACCACCCAACTCCACCGTTTCTCCCCTTCCACGATGTCCTGTCCTCAACAGCCCTGCTCAGCTCCTGTAGCCTCAGGCCTATGGCTTCTTCGATGGAGTCAATCCATCTCATAATTTAAAAATATCTTCCTCCCTCCCTCCCTCCTTTCTTCCTGCCCTCCCTTCCTCTCTCCCTCCCTCCCTCCCTCCGTCTTCTTGGAGGGGAAGGGCAGAAAAGCCAGGGTGGAAGTGAGATCTCTGTGCAGCTTTCCAGAGCAGCAGCTCTTTGCTTAACTAGAAGAAGCTGAATAAACCAAGGTCATGACACATCCCTTCTCCAGCCCCAAACTAAACATGTTTTCATTCTACAGACCTCACTTTATTTCTTAGACAAAACAGGGTCAGTATGGGTTGGTTTGTTTCAGTTGATTCTGCCAGTTGAACAAGAAAATCAGAAGAACCAAAGATCTGTCTAATATTGTTCCTGGCAAAGGCATTATATGAGATATTTTCTGATTTTTTAAGAAGACATGATACACAACTAACAATCAGTTCTCTAAAGTGGTGAAGTTCTTTCTGTTTTGCTTGTCCCTGTTTGAATAGTTACCAATATTTGTAGTGTTTTGGTTAATTATTGTTTTAGTTATATTTCCATTATATATGTTTTTCTTTTCTCTCTACCTTCTCAAAACTTCTCCTTTAAGGCAGAAACTTTCCATTCATGGTTTCATCCAAAAGACAACTATTTCTGGGAAAACACTGTATTTAAGCTATTCAGCAATTCTGGTGTTATGTAACTGACCACACTAAGGTTTTCAATTAACTTTGGTTACATTTTATTGAAGAGTGTCATCGAATAGAATAACTAGCCATAATTAAAAAAACAAAAACTTTTGTATGTTTTAAACAGGGGAAGTCCTCTTGAAGTTTGCATAATTTCTTGTGATAGCAACAAAGGTAAATCTCATCCTTTTCAGTATTCTTAAGTCCACTGACTGTATCCCAAGACTGATTTTAACGTTTGAGAATTTTTAATTGAATGAGCATTCCTTTCGGAGTTAATTTCTACAACTCAAGCTCTTCTCTTCCTCATGCTCTTTTCTCTCCTTATTTTGTTTGGTCTTCTTTAATTGTGGATGCCTCTTGAGGCTGTTTCTCTTCCCCTGAGGAGGAATCATATATGATTTAGGGTTGCAAACAACTTCCTTATATACATACCAACTTGCAACTAATTTTCTTCATTTCTAGTCTTTATCTTTCCTTCTGATCACTCTTCAATATCTGTATTTTCTCTCTCCTCAGAATTGTTTTTTTCCCAAAGCAGAAAATCTCCCCCTTTTCTCTTCATTTTCATGTTTCCACTTCAATCCCAGTGTCCCAATCTTAAAACCTTGTAGGTTTTTTTTTTCTTTTCCCTCCTATTTACTTGCAATATGCTGCCTATTATCAAGTTGTGACATCAATTCTTAAAAAAAATTGCTGAGATTCATTTCTTTATTTCAAATCTTCTCTCAACCTAGGCGTTAAATATTTGGCATGTCCGTTACTCCAATAGCTTCCTATCAATTGGCTCTACCTCCATGCTTTCTTCCCTCTAAATCAACCTGTGGGAAATTATTAGAATCATCTTATTTACACTCTGCTTTATCATTTCAATGTCCTCTTAAGAAAAATTCAAGAATCTCCACCAACCAGCTACTTTATCCAAATCTCATTTCCTTGGACTGTATGAGCCATTTCTCCAACCAGATATCATCCTTTGAACCTGCCATCCTCTCCCCTGGAAGACCTCCCTCTCTTCCTCACAGTCCATATTTCTTTTTCTTTAAAGGCGGTAGCTGACACAGTCTTGATAAAGGCCATAATTATCTGCAGTGCCTCCTGACCCATTTTCTGTGTCCTCTTGGTGACACATGGCACAGTCTGCCAGCTTTCCTAATCTGTACTCTCTGATCTGTGGATTTGTAAAGTCCATTTTTCACTTATGCTCTTTATGTCCTTTCTCTACTTTCAGAGAACTAGTATAAGCCACTTGGAGGTGGAGGCAATATTGAGTGATTCATTTATATGACTCAACAACAAACACTAAGCACTTACTGAATTTTATAGCATGGCATTTATCTACGTATTTAGCTGTCCATCAATCAAATAGTTATTGAGCATCTATTCTGTGCTAGGCACTGTGTGAGCTGCTAGAATACAGTGGTGAGAAAAAAAAACAGACTTCAGTCTTTGCAGGGTTTGGGGGAACAGATATTTACCGAATAATCATACAATTAAATGTAAAATTACAACTGTGATAGAGCTACAAAGAGAGGAATATAGTGCCATGAGAGCACATCTTAGGGAATTTAACTGAGGGAGAAGGGAAAAGGGAGGGATGTCTCCAAAGGGGAAAATCACATGAGTAAAGGCTCTGTGGTGGGAGGAGCCGGATATTTTCAAGGTGATGATGACAATGGCTACTACTATTAGACAACATTGAGTAGCAACCATGGTGCCAGATACTGTGCTAAGGGTTTAGTGTGGATTATCTTATTTAATTCTCACTATGTATCCCTATTTTTTATAGGCTTAGAAATGTTCAACACCTCATCTCAGAAGTGATGCATTTAGGACTCAAAGCCACCAAGCTTAGTCTCTAACTTACAGTGGTTCTAACTTATTTGGACTTTCAATGCCATTTAAATACCATTATTATGGGAAAAGTAGGTTCCTTTAGCCCCAAACAACATATGATTTGGCTAATTGCCCAGTGAGTCCTTCTGTAATTTTGGTCAAAGTCTTCATGGCATCAGGTCCCTATTTTCCATTTTTGCAGAGTGTTTTATTATGTATAACACAGAGATGGCCTCATGTCTGAGCCGATTGTTGTATGTTTTCAATCAAGGGAACAAATTTCTAGCTGTCCTTTTTTCTTTTACAGAAATCTATAATTAGATGAGGAATAATGCTCATTAGTCCAAGTTACACATAGTATTCCAGTAACCAACTTCCTCCTCGAGGGAGCATCGTCAACAATTAAGAGTAACCACCAACAATTGGTAAAATGTTTGTCATCATGACCAGGGGAGTCCCCTGCTTTGGCCTGCCATCTGTCAGGGCTATGTTTATGTCTCCTCTGTCTCTCCCTTCTACCCCCAGGGCAACCTCTTCTTTAGTTGTAGTAGGTGCATCTAACATGTGCTTGTGAATTGCTTCCTTAAATAGAATTTAATAACAGCATTGAGATTTTAATTTATACCTTATAGTATCTCTGTGGTAATTAATAAAATTACTTTGGTCCCTCAGGAAATAGAAGTAACTCTCTACTGCTTAAAGAGTGTTTAGAGTACTGTACTTTTTTTTCTAATCTCCACCTGAGGATGTTTTTTATTGATTTGAGAAAAAGAAAGAAAGAAAGGAAGGAAGAAAGAAAAAGAAAGAAAGGGAGGAAGGAAGGAAGGAAGGAAGGAAGGAAGGAAGGAAGGAAGGAAGGAAGAAGGAAGGAATAAAGAAAGGACAGACAACATCAATGTGAGAGAGAAACATTGATAGGTTGCCTCCCAAACATGCCCTGACTGGGGATAGAACCCGTAACCTAGGTGTGTGCCCTGATTAGAAATTGAACCTGCAGCCTTTTAGTGTATGGGATGACAGTTCAACTAACTGAGCCACTTGGCCAGGGTGAGGACTGTTCATCTTTAACCAAGCATGCCTGGATCTTTACCCTTTGCAATGCAGGTTGGAAGTTTACGAGAAGAGTAGGTAAACAGGGCAACCCCAGTCAGCATAGCTAGAAACAACTCCAGCAGGCTGCCCAGCTGATGGTGGGAAGTGGAACATGAAGTAAATTGGTGAGCAACATAATCCATAGGCCTGAAGAACAGTAGTTTGCCTTTTGACAATACTTGAATATTGTTGGGGAAAGGAGTAAAAAGCAACGTTTATTTGCTTATGTCCTCCATCAGAAGTTTTTTAGGGACATACAGATAGCTGAAGGTATAGTTTCTTAATAAAATGTTGCCAAATGGCTATCATCAGTTCCATTCAAAGGTGGGAAAGGTTTTCAGATGCGTCACTTTAGGTAAGGCTGAAGGCATGTAGAGGCAAGAGGTACTCAACAGCCCTAAGGTGTGGAAGGGAAATCCTGATCTCTCACTTATTTAGCTTTCTTTACCTAGCTGCTGTGGCTGTAGTTGTTATCAATGTTATTATTATTGGTCTCTTAGGACTGTTCTCCAAACTTTTCACTGGGCATAGGACATTACAGTCCAGCAATGAGTTTGAGGACAGAACCAAGGCCTTCCTATTTCTTACCAGCCCATGCTGATATTGCTATCTTCAAGATAAGCTTTCCAGTCCCAGCTGGCTTGGCTCAGTGAACAGAGTGTCAGCCTATGACTGAAAGGTCCTGGGTTTGATTCTGGTCAAGGGCTCTAGTTGTGGGCTCTATCCCAGTAGGAAGCGTATAAGAGGCAGCTGATCAATAATTTTTTTCTCTCATCATTGATGTCTGTCTCTCCCTTCCTCTGGAAAAAAAAAAAAAAGACAATTTTTCACCCTATATATCCAAGTACAATATACATTATTCTTCCACTGCCCATTCTTTTCTGTCATGCAGACCAAGCTATTACCCAAGAAAACATGTAAACAATTGGCAGACAGCAAACCAAGACCAGTAAATGAACAGATTTACTTTAAAGGGAAAGAATGGGAGAATGTAGGGGGTGGGGGGGAGGAGATACACTTTTATTCAAGGCCTCTGAAGTTCCAAGTACTATTTTAAGTGCTTTATTATTATTATTATTATTATATAAAATGAGAACACTTTTATTGGTTCTTCTGATTACAAAATTTTTTTTAATTTAATAAATCTTTATTGTTCAGATTATTACAATTGTTTCTTTTTTCCCCTCATAGCTCCCCTCCACCCACTGACCTCATCCATAGATGTACAATTTTTGTCCAGTCTCTTCTCACACCTCTCACACCACTTTCCCCCTGAGAATTGTCAGTCCACTCCCTTTCTGTGCCCCTGATTCTATTATATTCACCAGTTTATTCTGTTCTTCAAATTTTTTATTCACTTGATTTTTAGATTCACTTTTTGATAGATATGAATTTGTTGTTCATAATTTTTACCTTTACAATTTTCTTCTTCCTCTTCTTAAAGAGTACCTTTCAGCATTTCATATAATACTTGTTTGGTGTGATGAACTCCTTTAGCTTTTTCTTATCTGTGAAGCTCTTTATCTGCCCTTCAATTCTGAATGATACCTTTGCTGGGTAGAGTAATCTTGGTTGTAGGTTTTTATTATTCATCACTTTGAATATTTCTTGCCACTCCTGTCTGGCCTGCATAGTTTCTGTTAATAAATCAGCTGACAGTTGTATGGGTGCTCCCTTGTAGGTAACTAACTGTTTTTCCCCTTCTGCTTTTAATATTTTCTCTTTGTCTTTTGCTCTTGGCATTTGAATTATTATGTGTCTTGGTGTGGTCCTCTTTGGATTTATTTTGTTTGGGGTTCTGTGTGCTTCCTGGACTTGTAAGTCTATTTCTTTTACTAGGTGGGGGAAGTTTTCAGTCATTATTTCTTCAAATAGGTTTTCAGTATCTTGCTTTCTCTCTTCTTCTGGCATCCCCATAATGCTGATGTTGGTAGGCTTAAAGTTGTCCCAGAGGCTCCTTACACTATCTTCCAATTTTTGGATTCTTTTTTCTTTTCTGGTTGAGTGTTTTCTGCTTCTTTGTATTTCAGATCTTTGACTTGATTCTTGAGTTCCTCTAGTCTGCTGTTAGATCTCTGTATAATATTTTTTATTTCAGTTAATGTATGCTTAATTTCTAGTTGGTCCTTTTTCATATTCTCAAGGGTTTCACTAAATTTATTGGCCTTTTATAGAAAATTCTTAAAAAACTTTATAACCATGGTTTTGAACTCTATGTCCAGTCATTTTCTTTCCTCCATTTCTTTCATTTGTGATCTCTTTGTCTTCACATTTTGGCTGCTTCCCTGAATTGATAGAGTGGCTTTTTGTGTCCTAAAGGGCTCAGTGGCTCAGCTTCCCCAGTTACCTGAGGTGGACACTCTTGGTGCACCCCTTTGTGGGCTGTGTGACAGTCTTGTTGTAGTTAAGCCTTGATTGTTGTTGGTATCACTGGGAGGAATTTACCTCCAGGCCAATTGGCTATGAGGATCAGCTGTGTCTATGCTGGGCAAACTTCTGTGCTAGAGACACTCTTATGAGATAAGACTTGCAAAAGTCTTTGTGCTTAGCTTGGATAGGGAATCTCAGGGAAGAGAAGACAGCATTGGTTTCCCCTTAGCCCTGCCCTAATAGGCCCCTGTGTCTCAATGTTTTGTGATAATTGTTGCAAGTAACTCTGAAAGTGCCCTCATAGTCTGCCTGCTGCCAGACCGTCCAGATTCTCCCTGAATGAGTCTGGGTCCCCAGAGTCTCACCTGGAACTGAAATTTAGTGCAGTCTGGAGCTTTTGTCTCCCTCTCACTTGAGAGAGTCAGCCGAGTACTCAGTTGCCAATTCTCTCCACGCACGGATCTCAGTACCTCTGCCTCCTGCAGCTCCTCTGAATCTCAGTGTGCTTTTCTCTTTCCTTCTAGTTGTACAATTTCCACTCAGCTAGCTTTCCTGTGGTTCTGGATGATATCTGTTTTGTCTTGTAGTTGTAGTTTTGAAATTGTTGTGCGAGGCAGCAGTTTAGGTGTTTCCCTATGCTGCCATCTTGGTTTCTCTCTAGGTCCTTTATTATTAACTATGATGTTGTACAGTATATCTCTAGAATTTTTCCATCTTGCATAACTGAAACTTGATATGCAATGAACAGCAACTTATTTCCCCTCCCCTCCTATCCTTGGCAACTACCATTCTCCTATGAGTTTGAATGCTCTAGATACCTCATATAAATGGAATTATGCAGTTCTGTCTTGTGAATGGTTCATTTCACTTAGAATAATGTCTCAAGGTCCATATGTGTTGTCACATATGACAGGATGACCCTTTTTAAAGGCCAAATAATATTCCATTGCATGTATATACACATCTTTTAATACATTCATCTATTGATGGAGATTTAGGTTGCTTCCACATTGTGGCTGTTATGAACAGTACTGCAATGAACATGGGAGCATGCAGATCTCTGTGAGATCCTGATTTCAATTCTTTTGGATACATACCCAGAAGTTGGATTGCTAGATCATATGGCAGTTCTATTTTTAATGTACCGAGGAACCTCCATACTGTTTTCCATAATGGCTGTATTTACATTCTTAACAACAGTATAGTACAAGGATTCCTTTTTCTCCACATCCTTGCCAACATTTATTATTATTTATTCATGTATTTTAAATTTATTTATTTATTTTTTAAAAAATATATTTTATTGATTTTTTACAGAGAGGAAGGGAGAGGGATAGAGTTAGAAACATCGATGAGAGAGACATTGATCAGCTGCCTCTTGCACGCCCCCCACTGGGGATGTGCCTGCAACCAAGGTACATGCCCTTAACCGGAATTGAACCTGGGACCCTTCAGTCCACAGGCCGATGCTCTATCCACTGAGCCAAACCAGTTTTGGCTAAATTTACTTTTTATTGCTTTTAGAGAGGAGTGGAATGGGAGAGAGAGAGAAACATCAGGGATGAGAATCATTGATCAGCTGCCTCCTGCATGCCCCCCATTTAGTTCCCCACACTGATGAAGGAGTCCACAATCCAGGCATGTGCACTGAGTGGGAATCAAACTGTGACCTCCTTGTTCATAGGTCAGTGCTCAGCCACTGAGCTATGCTGGCCAGGCTTGCCAACATTTTAAAAAAATAATGGCCATCCTAATAGGTGTGACGTGATATCTGATTGTGGTTTTGATTTGCATTTCTGTGTTGATAAGCCATGCTGAATTGAGTACCTTTTCATATACCTGTTGGCTATTTGTATGTCTTCTTTAGAGAAGTGTTTACTCAAAGTATTTAACTTATTTTAAGTTCAGTTGCTTTTTTGCTGTTGAGTTGTAGAAGTTTCTTTTACATAGTGGATATTAATGAACTCATCATATTTGTTATTTGTAAGTATATTTTTCCTATATCATAGTTGCTTTTCACTCTGTTGACTGCTCTCTTTTTGTGCAGGAGCTTTTTAGTTTGATGTAGTCTTATTTGTCTATTTTTACTTTTGTTGTCGATGTTTTTGGTATTATGTCCATAAAATCAGTGCCAAGACCAATGATGTGAAGCTTTCTCGTGTGTGTTCTTCTATGAGTTTTACACTTTCAGGTCTTGTGTTTTAGTCTTTAATCCATTTGAATTAATTTTTCTGTATGATGTAAGATAAATGTCCTATTTCATTCTTTTGCTTGGATATCCAATTTTCCCAGCACCATTTGTTGAAGAAACCATCCTTTCCCCATTATGTATTCTTGGCACCCTTGTCAAAGATCAGTTGACTGTAGATGCATGAGTTTATTTCTGGGCTCTTTATTAGGTTCTACTGGTCTATATGATTGTCTTCATGCCAGTTCCATACTGTTTTGAGTTCTCTAGCTTTGTAATGTGTTTTGAAGTCAGAAAGTGTGAGACCTACAGTTTTGTTCTTGTTCAAGATTGCTGTGACTAAGCAGTGTCCTTTGTGGACCCATATAAATTTCAGGGTTGTTTTTTCTATTTCTGTAAAAAATGCTGTTGGAATTTTGTAGGGATTTTGTTGAATCGATAGATCACTTTGAGTAGGAGGCAATTTTAACAAGATTAAGTTTTCTAATCCATAAACATGGGATGTTGTTCCACAATTTTTGCATCCCTCATAAAACCTGTTAGGATTAATAAATGAATTCAGTAAAGTTGTAGGATATAAAATCAACGTATAAAAAGCAATTGCATTTCTGTACACTAACCATGAAAATGATATTAAGAAAATCCCATTTACAATAGCATCAAAAAGGATAAAATACTTAGTAGTAACTTAACCAAGGAGATCAAAGACTTGTACACTAAAAACTATAAAACATTATTGATCTCCTTGTAATAAAACTTGACCTGTCTTCTTAGGATCATGCTAGGTTATGGGAACACTAATCTGGTAAATAAATTCAAACTTAGTTATAAATGACTTGTTAGTTTATCCTTTCCACATATTGACTAGGAGTATTCCACCCAAAGGTATGTGTTAAGAAGGTAACAAGGACTGAACTGACTGCAGGTGAAAACTTTAAAAATAAATATTTTAAAAATTATAAACTGCAATACTAGGTTGCTCTATGTAGTGTAAAACTAGTTTTGCTCAGTGGATAAAGTGTCAGCCCATGGACTGAATGGTCGGTCACAAGGTTCAATTTTGGTCAAGAGCACAGGGGCGTGGCAGGTATCTCTGTTGGGATCCCGTCCCCGACCCTGTGGGAGCATGTGCAGGAGACCACCCATGCATGTGTCTCTCTCACATTGATGTTTCTCTCTCTTTGTCTCTCCCTCTCACTTCCACTCTCTCTAAAAATCAATGGAAAAATATACTCAGGAGAGGATTAACAATAACAATAAAAAACCAACAACCAGCTTCCTTCCTTCTTTCTTTCTTTCTTTCTTTCTTTCTTTCTTTCTTTCTTTCTTTCTTTCTTTCTTTTATCTGCATTTGAACAAAATCACATTCTTTATCAGGTATAAATACAAGTAATTAATCTTGGGAAAACCTCTCTGAAATGATAACTTAAGTGAGAATTCATCATTTTAGATTTCCCCACATGGCATCCATACAGAACTTCAGCGAGTCTGGGAAAATACAGTTTGAGAGGAAGGGCAATAATAAGGGAATGGAACTTTTTTTTGATCACTTACCGTGTGCTAGAAGGCTTGCAGACATACTTCATTTCATCCTGTTCAAACAGTATGAGGTAGACGTTCGTCACACTTTGCAGATGAGGAAATTAAAGCTCAGGGAAGTAGAGCCCGAGTTCTGTTCTCACGTGAGCGTGGATTTGAAGCCTGGTTGCTAGAAGTCTGTCTTTCTCTCTTTCCCCACCAGGGGGCCAGCCAGGGAGAAGATGGTGAGACCTGAGTTACTATTAGCTTCCCTGTCCAGGAAGGCTTCCTGGAAGGGGTGAGGGCAAAGAAACGGCTTGGTATTTTTTGAAGTAGAAAATCTTCAGTAATCTTACAGCAATGGTGAAGTTAACCCCTGGGTTGCTGAGCTGTCCTCAGGGACCTCTTGGGGTCTTCAGAATCACTGAATTAGGTTCCCCAGGGGTGGCCTGGGGCCTGAGGATGGCGTATGAAGCAGGAAGGTTGGGCTTCCACATGAGTTTCCTCAAGACTCTGGGGCCTTGTCCCAGTGCTCACAGAAGGATTTGTTCCTCTTACAGTTATTGAGCCCTGGAGGATCTGGTTGGGTGAGGAGACCTTGGCTGAGTGACTTCAAGATGTCCTCAAGTGTCCTCATGTCCTTTTGTTTTTCTTTGATGTCATTTATTCTGCTTTCCTGGGAACATCAGAACTCTTGATTCTCTAGCTCTTCAAACAGCTCGTGGTGTATTTATTATGCTTTACCATGGCAATTTGTGAGCGATCTTTAAAAAAACACATAAAAAGCGATTAAACTCACTTAGGGGTGAATAGTGTAAAATACACGAGCCCTAAAGGTTTTGCAATTGGCATGGAATTCCATAATGTGCCAAAGTCTTATTGCATTGTCATCTGTTATCTTGCTGTTGATTTATTAACGTGGAGTCTAAAAATGGCCATAATCTTTTGTCCTGAGAGCAGATCTCTCTGTTTATGACAAAACTCCCTCTGGCAGGCTCTCCATGAATGGCTTTCCCCCCCCCTGTGGTTATTATCCTGCTGTGTCCCTACAGTACAGACAACTGGGGATGGGGACAATTCACAAACACTCACCCTCGGGGCCACCGCCCGCCCACTTTCCACTCCCTCAGTCCCAGCCAAAAACCCTTTTCTGCCTTCCCTCCCCACGATGGCCAGGTGGGATGACCGATGGTTTGCGGTGGGTGGTAGAGCCCAGAGTAATTTCCTGTGTGGAGAATGATGATGAGGACCAGGGTTCATACCCCGGGCACAGGTTCTGGTACAGCTTCTGAGCAATTACTTCTACCCCCCTCCCCCTCTTTTTTTTTTTTTTTTTTTTGCCTTAATAAGAAACTTTCTGCATTCTAGTATTGCTTCAGTCATTGGGGCCGCCCAGATTTCATGGACCATCCAGAGGTAACAGGCAGATAACACGTTTTTTTCCGACCCTCTCCCCCCACCCTTCTTGCACTCCTCCTCCTTTATTTCTTTTAGCGCAGGGAGAGGACACATTCCTGTCCCCTATACCGCACCCGGTTCTTTCTGGCCACCGGCTGACCGCGGGGAAAGCGGATCACCTGCCGAGCCTGAGAGCGCCTTTCCCCCGCTAACTCTATCCTATCCCCGGGGTTTGAGGAGGGGAGCGTGCGCTCCCAGGCACAAACAGGAAAGCCTGACATCACGGAGTGGCGGAGTGGCGTGGGGAGGAGTCTGCGGCGCCCTCGCTCGCTGCTCGCTCGCCGCGCTCCCTTTGTGGCCGGAGTCGCGCGCACCGGCGGCGGCAGCGGCGGGGGCAGCAGCGCGGCGCGTGTCTGTGCTCGGAGCGCGGAGCGGGGGCCGGGGCGCCGCGGGCTGAACCGCGCGGGGACCCCCGTTGGCCTGGGAGCAGGGCGCACCATGCCGCGTCCCCGTACCGGAGGGAACCCTGAGAATGAAATTGCTTTGGCAAGCTAAAATGGTAACGGAACTCTGCCTCTCCCCGCTCTGCCGGGGGAGCTTCTCCCGCTTCTCTCTCGGGGCGTGTGGGGGGACTCCCTGGGAGTGAGCGGAGCGGAGCGGGAGCGGGAGCGGTCCGTGCCTGCTCGGGCGCTACAGCTTGCACCCTCCGCGCTGCCCCGGGTGCCTTCCGCGCTGCGGGTCTGCGCCCTTTCGGGGCGTCCTCCTCCTTCGGCACTTGCCTTCGGGATGTTGGGGGCAGAGGTAGGTCCGGAAGGGACAACTTTGAAGGAAAGAGAGTCTGGGTGAGCCGAGGAGCGCCTCTGTGCCCGGCGGCGCTTTAAACGCAGACCTGAAGCCCGGCCCGGGACCTGGAGATCCGGGGAGTCCAGGCACACGTTTTACTAGGAGCTGCGTGATGATGTGTCGCTGCTTCTGCACTTGCCAGATGATTTTATGGAAATAAAAACTTTCCAACCCTTCCCCCCCCCCCCGCTAACTTTTTGGGTCCCCAAAACAATAAGAGGAGAAAAAGACCATGGGAAGCGTTTGCCTTCCAAAAGCGTCAGGACCCTTGGCGTTTTAAATGCTTGTTTGTGTCTGGCTTTAAAATGTAGTTCGCTCCAATAACCGAGCCACTTGCAAAAGTACAAACTTTTTTTTTTTTCTACCGATGAATTATTTTTTTCTTTCCTTTAAGGAGGAAAAGTTAATCAGGACCAAAACCACAGTTTCTTTAGGAAGAAAAAAGAAGCCCACAAAATAAAACACACACACCTTAAAAATTATTTAAAAGATATGTGAGCGGGTCTCGGAAAAATAACTAAATGGAAAAGTCCGGGGATCCTGATACCACAGGAAAGGGCCGGGGGCCAAGAAAATCTCAGCATTCCCTTTATCGCAATGTGTCTCGCATGGCTCTGATTGGAATATTTATTTTGAACAGCCTGTCTTTTGCCCCGAGTGCTGGGGTGAGCAGCAAAGCAGCTGGGAGAGATTGCGGTTTACAGAGAGGGGGGG
>PVJN01028965.1:0-26800 GCA_004026805.1 Lasiurus borealis | reverse complement strand
ATTCCAAAAAGAACATGACAGAAATTAAACAAGATTTTTATGTTTGCCTTCTATGCATCTGAATTCATCTCAACCTCCATTGAAATTCTGATCATACACAAACCCCAAGGCTTTTGACATACTTTCAAAACCCATACTCTCTCTTCTTAAGTCTCGAGAGTCACTTTTTAGGTAGGAAAAAAACATAAAAAGAAAAAAAGAAAGAATTCAAATATGTATCTAATAAAACTAAATTATAATTTAATTATAATCAATATTTTCTTATGTAAAAATGGTGCCTAATTGTTTTAAAATTCAGTATTTTTTCTCTTGCACTTAGTGAAAAGGCCTGTCTATAAGTTATTTGACATTAGGTATAAACATAAAAAGTCAGAAATAAATATTAAACATAAGAGGCCTGTAATATTTTCCCTGGAATGATGTCAGGATATCCAGGTGCTCCATGCTATTATAGCTTCCTCTCTACTTGACTATAGAAAATATATGCTTAATTAGTTTATTAAGAGAAAAATATAGATGCAAACAGCTATCACAGAATGGCTTATTCACATGTATCTCAGAAACAGTGACCAAAATTCCAGAAAGTAATTGGAATTTCAAAACTGAACACAGTCCATGTTCCCCTCCCTTTTCAGTCATGACAGGGCCAGAAGGTAATGATATATCTGCCATTGATGCAACTAGCAGACCTGTCTTCTGTCAAGAGTTGAAATCATAAAGGAATAAGCTGTCATTAACAACTTCTCTCCAAACACTAGAGCTGTCATTTCCTTGTTTTCTTTTGCTGGCATGGGGGCTGGTGTGGCCTCATATACCTTGTCAGGTTAGTAATGCGCTAAGCTTTTTAACCTTTTCTGGAATTCTTGACTTGAATAATCTTTGATGAAGTCTATAATGTAACAACTTACACTTTCTTTGGTTAATTTGGTTTCTTTCAAAGTTTTATATTATTATAAAAGTTTTTCCCCGGAAAATTTCAGTTTACTTTTAAAATTTGGAATTAGTGCTTTTGGTTTCAACCTACAGTTTAGTAGTCCATATTTCAAACACGAATAAAATTAGCATTTATTTTTAAAATGTCTGAAATGTAAATTTTAGTAAGCTAAAGTCTGCCAGTTTTTAATGGGAAAAAGCAATAATTATTTAAAGATGTTGTAATTTTATAAAACATTAAATTCTTGTAGAAATAGTTAACTGAGTAATGTTACTGTAATATATTTCAGAAGTATTTTTCTTAAAATGTTTGTGTTTTTTTCCAAGAAAAATTATTCTAAATATTATGTTACATGCAATAAACATCAATTATTCAAGAAAAATGATCTTACATACAATATTATATACAATAAATATTAATATTTCAATGATAAAAGGATTTTAAGTATATTATTACCAAAATAGTGTATCACAAAAGTTGTAGGAAATATTAAAAATCTGAAAATAATAGGATTACTTCTATTATATTCTATAATATTTTCCCCTCTCTGGCTCCATTTTTGTTTCTCAGTTTATGTTGTTCATAAATGAGATCGTCTGACATTCATCCTTCTCCGACTTGCTTATTTCACTTAGCATGATGTTTTTAAAGTCTATTTTGTCAGATATGAGTATTGCTACTCCAGCTATTTTTTTTCTTTTCTATTTACATGGAAAAATCTTTATCATCCCTTTACTTTCATCCTATATGTGTCTTTTGTTTTGAGGTGTGTTTCTTGTAGACAGCACATAGTTGGGTCATGTTTTTGTAACCATTCAGATACCCTACACCTTTTTATTGGAGCATTTAATCCATTTACATTTAGGGTTATTATTGACAGGTACTTATTGATAGCCATTTTAATTCTGTATGGCTAAGTTTCTCTCTCTGTTCTTCTTCTCAATAATCCCTTACAGCAATCCCTTTAGCATCTTGTAATGCTGGCTTGGTAGTGATGAACTCCTTAAGCGTTTTTGTTTTTGTTTTTTGTTTTTTTTTGTCTAGGAAGTTCTTTATTTGACCATCTATTGTGAATGATAGCCTTGCTGGATATAGTAATCTTGGTCTCAGATCATTGCTTTCTATCATTCCAAGTACTTCATGCCATTCCCTTCTGGCCTATAGAGTTTGTGAAGAGAAATCAGGTGTTAGCCTTATGGGAACTCCTTTGTAAATAAGTTTTCTTTTCTCTTGCTGCCTTTAAGATGCTTTGTATTTAACTTTTGGCATTTTTATTATGATGAGTCTGGGCATGGGTCTGTTTGGGTTCTTGTTTGGGATTCTCTGTGCTTCCTGAATTTGTGGATTTTTTTTCTTTTATCAGGTTAGGAAAGTTTTCTACCATTATTTTTTCAAAAACCTTCTCTATTCCTAACTGCCTCTTCTGGCACATATACTATTCTAATATTGTTACATTTCACATTGTCTCACAGATCCCTTCAGGTATCCTATTTTTTACTCGTTTTTTATTTTTGGTTCTCTAATTGAGTGATATTTTCAACTTTGTCTTTTTTTTAATTTAAATCTTTATTATTCAGATTATTACATTTGTTTCTCTCTTTTCCCATCCACCCAGCTCCCACCCCTCCCTTTACTCTTATCTCCCGCCACATTGACCTCATCCATAGGTGTCTGATTTTTGTCCAGTCTCTCCCTGTACACCCCTCATCCCTTTACCCTGAGAATTATCAGTCCAATCCCTTTCTGTAATCCTGATTCTATAATATTCACCAGTTTATTCTGTTGATCAAATTTTTAATTCACTTAATTTTTAGATTCCCTTGTTGATAGATATGTATTTGTTGTTCATAATTTTTTATCTTTTACCTTTTTCTTCTTCCTCTTCCTAACGAGTACCTTTCAGCATTTCATATAATACTGGTTTGGAGTTGATGAACTTCTTTAGCTTTTTCTTATCTGTGAAGCTCTTTATCTGACCTTCAATTCTGAATGATAGCTTTGCTGGATAGAGTATTCTTGGTGGTAGGTTCTTGCTATTCATCACGTTGAATATTTCTTGCCACTCCTGTCTGGCCTGCAGCGTTCCTGTTGAGAAATCAGCTGACAGTCATATGGGTGCTCCCTTGTAGATAATGAACTGTTTTTCTCTTGTTGCTTTTAATATTCTCTGTCTTTTGCTCTTGGTATTTTAATTATGATGTGTCTTGGTGTGGTCCTCTTTGGATTCCTTTTATATGGGGTTCTGTGTGCTTTCTTGACCTGTAAGTCTATTTCTTTCACCAGGTGGGGGAAGTTTTCAGTCATTATTTCTTCAAATAGGTTTTCAGTATCTTGCAGTTCTTCTGGCACTCCCACAATTCTGATGTTAGTACGCTTGAAGCTGTCCCAGAGGCTCCTTACATTATCTTCACATTTTTGGATTCTTTTTCTTTCTTGCTTTTCCAGTTGTGTTTTCTGATTCTTTTTATTTCTAATTTTTGACTTGATTCTTGCCTTCCTCTAGTCTGCTGTTAGGTCTCTGTATAATATTTTTTATTTCAGTCAGTGTATGTTTAATTTCTAGTTGGTCCTTTTTCATCTCCTCTTGGGTTTCGCTAAATTTATCCATCTTTTCTAGGATATTCTTAAAAAACCTTTTAACTGTAGTTTTGAACTCTATATCCAGTGGTTTGTTTTCCTCCATTTCTCTTGTTCATGATCTCTTCCTTTGACTCCGCATTTTTACTATGTCAGAAGAACTACTGTGTTGGATTCAGCCTTATGATACAAGACTTGCAAAACTGCAAAAGCCTCTCTGTTGAGCTTGGGATGGGTGGAGTCTCAGGACTTAACAGACCACCTTGCCTTCCAGTCAGCCCCGCCCTCCACAGCCCCTGGGTCTCATGTCACTCTGGGTAGTCGCTGGATCGGTCCCTGTGTGCATGGGCAGTGCCTCTAGACCGCTGCCTTTCCAGCTCCCCTGCACTCTGGGACCATATGAGTCTGAGTCCCCAGGGTTTCACACAAAACTGGGGTTTAGTGGAGTTTAAAGTGGCACAGTTGGGAGGCTCTGTCTCCTGCCCACTCGTGAAAGCCAGTGGCACAATCAGCAGTCGGTCTTCTGCGCACAGTGCTGTGCACACCACGAGACTTCTGCCCTTTTGAGACTCCCCTAAATTTCCATGCACTTCTCCCTTTTCACAGTCCAAACTCCCCTTGTATGAGTCTCACCTGGACCTGGCGTTCAGTGCCATAGGATAAGGGGTTCAATGCAGTTGGGAGTCTCTGTCTCCCTCCCACCAGAGAAAGCCAGCCAGGTACTCCGGCACCTGCTCTCTCCACACTCGCATCTACATAACTCAGCTTTTTTGCAGCTTCTCTGGGTCTCCATGAGCCCCTCTCTTTCCTTCTAGTTGTAGAATTTCCACTTAGCCAGCTTTCCTGTGGTTCTGGATGCTGCCCATTCTGTCTTTTAGTTGTAGTTTTGAAATTGTGGTGCAAGGTAGCAGCGTAGGTGTTTACCTATGCTGCCATCTTGAATTCTCAAATTTGTCTTCTAATTCACTGATTTGATCCTCAGCTTCCCCTATTCTGCTGTGTATTCCTTCCAATGTATTTTTTGTGTTATATCATTCTTTATCTCAGGCTTATTTTTTCATAGTTACTATATATTTTTCCACACTCTTAAGTATTTTTAACATCATTACTCTGAACTCTGTTTCAAATAAATTTATTATTTCTGCTTCATTTATCTCTTCTTCTGGAGAATTCACTAGTTCTTTCATTTGGGGCATGTTCTTTGTTTCCATTTTGGTTGTCTGTCTGAGTTTGTGACTATGTTTTAAAAAGAGATCCTCTATACCAGTGGTTGGCAAACTGTAGCTCATGAGTCACAGTTTGCTGCTCTGTTGACTAATGAGTTTGCTGACCACTAATCTGTACCACTCAAACTCTAATGCAGGACAGTGTTAAAGGCTATTTCTGACTAATTGGGTCAGGCAAAGACTCAAAGCGACCAGAGACTGCCTCTGTATACAGACTAACAGAATTCCAACTTGAACTGATCCTAAGTAATTGTCCTCAGGTGTGGTGAGAGTTTTTTTCCCAACAAGGTGGGGCAGATTCTTCTGCCTGGAGGCTAGCTGTCACATTTAATCTCTTAAATGGCCTCAAGACAAGGTGTTTTCCAATAGGGTGTGTACAATGTTTTCCCTCCAGGCCAGGCAGATGTCTATGTGGGAAAATAGTCTTCTGCTGTGTGAGGAATGAAAATTAAATATTCGTACATTTGACCTTAAATTGCATTTGAAGGAATTTATTCTAGAGTAACCACAAAGTATAGGGTGTGCTCAAAAATGTGTACACACATTTTGAATAATTATAAAGGCAGCTGTTTATTTAAAAAAGGCATTTCATTTTCATTATTGGAGTATCGGCCTTCTGAGCTCTATCCCCCGAGTCCTTGGCACTGGGTTCTGCTTTCATAGCTCCAGTCCATTTCACCCTCCCTCTGCCAAAGCACAAGGTGGGTGGTCCCACAGGGGATTTTTTGCATTGGGCCTTTAAGGGGGTGCCCGAACTTTCAGTTGCCATTTCCTGGCAGACAGCACCCTATTGCTTCATATAGCTAGATGTTTTGTGGGTACCCTTCTCAGTTTGGTGCTCTCTGCTGAGGCACCCAGCTTCAGGATTAGATTCCAGAATTCTCAGTGGCACTCTCCCCACAACTGAGATATCTTTCTGGGATTTCAGTTGCCGTCTGTGGGTTCCTGGCCAGCCCTTTCATGCCTCCACCCCTCCTACCAGTCTCTTTGTGGTCTCCACCTTCGGTCTTTGGATATTAGGGTTCTCTCCTGTGAGTTTTCCATTGATCATTCAGGAAGCCTTTCCATATTGTAGTTATAATTCCAGCTTGTTCCTGGGAGCATGTCCATGCAGCATCCTCCTATTCTGCACCATTTTTAATCTTAAAATGTTTTAAATTAAAATTATAAATGTGATAACTGCTCAAAGTAAAAAAGGAACAAAAGAATTGAATATAAAAATTGAAAATGAAAGGCAAAAGAAAAAAAATCTTATGGTTTCTTGCATAAACTTCCAAGAACATCAATATATATCCATGTAATTTTATGTGTATGCAAGTGTAAGCACAATTTTTAACAAATGATCTTTCTTGTGTTTTAATCTGATAATGCTTAGACATCATTCCATATGAATGAACACATATAAATAAAATAAAATTCATCCTTCTTAATAACCAGTCTTCCACAATATGTATATATCATAATTTAATTAAAGAGTTCCCTACTGGTGTGTACTGAGGTGGTTAGAAGTATTTGAGGTGTTATAAACTACCATGATAAGGATCCTCACACATATACAAGGTGTTCCCAAACATGTGTACACACTATAACAGCTGATAGCTAAATTTTGAAAATGAAATGTTTTTAATAAACACTGCTTTTATCATTAGTCAATGTGTGTGTACACTTTTTGGGGGACATCTTATACTTTGTGGCTACTCTAAATGAAACACATTTTTGGGGATACACTATACTTTGTAGCTACACTACAGTAAATTGCTTCAAATGGAATTTAGGGTAAAAGGTATATATATTAAATTTTGGAAAATATAACAAAACTGCCATCTAAAAAGATTGCTTTAATTTATATTCCCATAAATATCTAAACTTAGTATAACATAAAATGTAATATCAACTTATATGCCAATTTTATATGTTGAAAAATGGCACCTTGTTTTAATAAGCAAGTCTTTAAGTCCACAAATACTTTGAATGACTATAGAAAGCATAAAAGCATATAAGTCAACTTAACAAAAGTGTATTTAAAAGCTCAGAAGAAATTTTCATGTTCTTGAGGCTTCTGAGACCCTAAAAATACATCTGGCAAATTATATGTTACTTGCACTACATAAATGCTAAATAATTTCCTATAAGCTACTATATGGCATTGCTATTGTTAAAAATAAAAGCTATGCTCTAAATTGTTACTATCTACAAACCATGGTAAACCCACTAGAAAGAATTCTATCACTTTTCCTGCTCAACTACTTTGACAACTACTTATACTGAAATAGCAAGAGCTTGCAATACTTAGATGGAAGACTTTGAATTCAAGGTAATAGTTATAAGAATATTACAAAAAAATTTTACTCAAATTATTTAAAACAACAACTATACCCTCTTTTTAGATACCCATCTATAATGGTTCCATGTACATTTAAAGAAAAAAATGCTAATATTGCAATAAATCAGTTTTATAAATGGACCCATCAAAAAAGGAGAGAAAACCCACAATGAATTAAGAGGAATCATAAAGTCAACAGCCAGAATAGAAAAATTAAAGCTATAGCTTATTAAAAGGAAAACAAGTGATTTGAAAACTGAAAAGCTCTAAATCAACTTATGAAGTATGTGATTCGTATCGAAGTTAAGCAACAATTAACATATTCTTTAATTAGTCTTCTTACAATCATAATGATATCTAAAACAAAATCTCGAAATATTCTAGTGTGATGAATACTGCCACATAAGGATATCTCCTGGGGTCTACATAGCACGTGTTATATAGAAAATTTGTGTTACTTATTTTAAAAATATATGAGTTGTAATGTGACTGTCATTGGAACAATCATATGAAAAACATGTACTTAAAATGCTACACTTTACCACTATCCCTTCCACAAATCACAGTAAAATATTAGTCTAAAATATAGGAGTGATACTAACCTAATTAAAATGTTATACTTTAGACTGCCACTATTCCTTCCACGGATTATAGTAAAATTGTTTAAAAACTTCGAGTTGCTCTAGCTGGTTTGGCTTAGTGATAGAGCATCAGCCTGTGGAATGAGGAGTCCTGGGTTCAATTCCTGTCAAGGGCACATGCCTGGGGTGCGGACTTGATCTCCAAAAGGGGGTGTGCAGGAGGCAGCCAATCAATGATTCTCTCTCATCATTGATGTTTCTATCCCTTTCTCCTCTCCCTTCCTCTCTGAAATCAGTAAAAATATTTTTTTAAAAAACTTGGAGTGGTATTGACTCATCAGGACAAAATAAATGGAAAAGGAGAGATTAGAGGATAAAGATGCAAATAAATTAAAAAAAACAAAAAACTGTAAGATGATGGAACAGGCTTTGTACTACAGTGGAAATTCAAACTTAAGTGCATTGGAGGGGAATAATGATGAGAAGCATGCCAACTCATTCACAGAATTTCAGAAAAACTCAGAAAGTGGGGTGCCAGTTATCTTAGTAAGTACAGGTAGCCTTGACTTAACAGAGGCACTAGTTGTAAGTTCACATAAGGTAGTTAACTCCAATCCACCAAAATAACCCAACAAACCCCCAAACAAAAAAAAACAAAAAAAACATGTGCAGCCAGCTCTGCAAGAAATGAGGTTTTTCCGTCAGAGAAACATATTCAGAACATGAAAGGGGAAGAAAGCGAAACAAAGCTCCATCAGGTATGCTATGTAGGAGTATACAAAGTAAATAAAGAGTTCCATACCCCAATATGATAGCAGAATTTTAAAATTCAATAAAATGGAGGAGGAACCAAGATGGTGGCATAGGTTAACACCTAAACTGCTGCCTTGCACAATTTCAAAACTACAACTAAAAAACAGAAAGGATATCATCCAGAACCACATAAAAGCTGGATGAGTGGAAATTCTACAACTAGAAGGAAAGAGAGGGGCTCACAGAGACTCAGAGGAGCTGCCAAAAGCTGAGGTACAGAGATGTGCATGTGGAGAGGATGGGCGGCAGAGTGCCTGGTTGGCTTCCTCTACCAGGAGGGAGTTGGAAACTTCCGACTGCACGGAACCCCACTTCCGACTGCACTAAATACAAGTTCTGGGCAAGACTCACACAGGGGAGTCTGGACTGTTGTTAAAAGGGAGGAATTCAGGGAAACTTAGGGGAGCCTCTAAGAGGTCTGGAGGAGTGTGCGAAAGTGTGCACAGAGAGAATTGACTGCTGATTGTGCCGCTGGCTTTCTCTAGCGGGAGGAAGACAGAACCTCCAAACTGCATTGAAATCCAGGTCAGAATGCACTGAACCCCAGTTTCAGGCGAGACCCTGGGGATCCAGACTAATACAGGTCCCCAGAGCACAGAAACTCAGGGGAGCCAGAAGGTCAGAGGTCTGGAGACGCACGAGCATGCCGTGTGCAGAGAGGGCTGCAGCGATTACTGAGGGACACTGAGACCCAGGGGCTGACAGGAAGCCCAGGCTGTCTGCTCAGCCCTGAGACTCCACCCCATCCAAGCCTAGCACAGAGGCTTGTGCAATCTTGGAAGTCTTAAGGCTGAGTCCAGCACAGAAGTTCTCCCGGCATAGACAAAGCTGATCCTCACAACCAACTGGCTTGGAGGTCAATTCCCCTAGAGTGATACCGACAACAATCAAGACCTAAGTACAACAAGGCTGTACACACAGTCCACAAAAGGATGAACCAAGAGAGTCCACCTCAGGAAACTGGGGAGGCAGAGCTACTGGGCCATATAGTACACCTAGCACAAAAGCTACTCTACCAACTCAGGGAAGCAATGAAAATGCGGAGACAAAGGAACAGATCACAAACAAAAGAAATGGAGGAAAATAAACGATTGGATATAGAGTTCAAAACCATGGTTATAAAGTTTTTCAAGAATTTCCTAGAAAAGAGAGGTAAATTTAGTGAGACCTAAGAGGAGAAAAAAAAGGTCCAACGAGAAATTAAACAAACACTAAAATAAAAAATATTATACAGCCAAAACAGGTTTGGCTCAGTGGATAGAGTGTCGGCCTGCAGACTGAAAGGTCCCAGGTTCGATTCCAGTCAAGGGCATGTACCTTGGTTGCGGGCACATCCCCAGTGGGGGGTGTGCAGAAAGCAGCTGATGGATGTCTCCCTCTCATCAATGTTTCTAACTCTCTCTCTCCCTTCCTCTCTGTAAAAAATCAATTAAAAACATGTTTTAAAAATAATATTATACAGAGACCTAATAGCAGACTAGAGGAAAGCAAAATCAAGTTAAAGATTTGAAATACAAAGAAGCAGAAAATACTCAACAGGAAAAGAAAAAAGAAAAAAGAATCCAAAAATGTGAAGATAGTGTAAGGAGCCTCTGGGACAATTTCAATCATACCAACATCAGAATTATGGGGTGCCAGAAAAAGAGAGAGAGCAAGATACTGAAAATCTATTTGAAGAAATAATGACTGAAAACTTCCCTCACCTGCTGAAAGAAATAGACTTACAAGTCCAGGAAGTGCACAAAACCCCAAACAAAAGGAATCCAAACAGGACTACACCAAGACACATCATAATGAAAATGCCAAGAGTAATAGACAAAGAGAGAATATTAAAAGCAGCAAGAGAAAAAGAGTCAGTTACCTAAAAGGGAGAACCCATACAACTGTCAGCTAATTTCTCAACAAAAACTATGCAGGCCAGATTGGAGTGACCAGAAATATTCAAAGTAATGAGTAGCAAGAACATACAACCAAGATTACTCTACCCAGCAAAACTATCATTCAGAATTGAAGGTCAGATAAAGAACTTCTCAAATAAGAAAAAGCTAAAGGAATTCATCAGCATCAAACCAGTATTATATGAAACACTGAAAGGTATTCTTTAAGAAGAGGAGGAAGAAGAAAAAGGTAAAGATAAAAATTATGAACAACAAATACATATCTATCAACAAGTGAATCTAAAAATCAAGTAAATTAAAAATCTGATGAACAGAATAAACTGGTGAATATAACAGAATCAGGGGCAGAGAAAGGGAGTGGACTGATAATTCTCAGGGGAAAAGGAAGAGACTGGACAAAAATCATACACCTATGGATGAGGGCAATGGAGGGGAGGATAGGGTGGGAACCAGGTGGAAGGGAGCTATGGGGTTAGGGAGGAGGAACAATTGTAATAATCTGAACAATAAATATTTATTAAATAAAAAAATGCCTTAAAGGTTATAAAAAAATAAAATAAATATTCTGTAAAATGATTTTTAAAAAGTTCATAGCATCCCAGGAATTAAAGCCAAAGCAGATAGAAGAGAAAGTATATACAATTAGATAAGACAAATAAGAAAATTAGAAATTCCATCCAGAACTCCCAAACCACATGCTAAAGAAAGGTTTAAATTATCAAGAAACACCACAAACATCTTTCTCAGAATTAAAGATCACATGAGAGAAAGTAATCATCACCAAGTGCTAACACAATGAATAAAAACAAAACAAAACAAAACAAAATAAAAAAATCCATACTGAAAAATAGGACATTTCTCAAAAGCAATGCGAAAAAAGAAAAAAAGCCTCTATAGAGGAGAACAAAAGGATTCAAGATCAGAATGGTACTAGACTTTTCAATTAAACCAATGAAAACTAGAATACAATGAAACAAAGCCTTCAAATTTCTGAATGAAAATGATTTTTGAAATGGTAAAGAAGTAAAATAAAGGCATTATTTAGAAATAAAAATTTAAAATTTTTTTCTTGTATTCACTCTTTGATGACTCCAATAAATGAGGCAATATATCCAAAAGCAAGGATTAATTAGATCCACGTAACAGAAGCTCAAACATAAGAAAAAATATAAGGGTATCCTGTGATGAAAGAGGAAGGAAGGCAGGTTTAGAAAGTGACCAGTCAACATTGGAACAAAAGTCCACAGAATTCCAAAAGAGAGTTCTCTAGAAGAATGTGAAACTGGAAGATTATCTGATAAATTTGACAATGTAAAAAATTACCGACTAATCCAGAGCTGAATTAATAATTATTACAAAAAATAATCATTTAAAAAGCCTATTAATTTCATAAAAACAAATATAGGAAAAATGAAAAACAATCATAGTATCTACATGGCTCAGCCATAAGCAATATTAAAGTAGTAGTAATATTATAAAGTTTTATTGCTGATTTAATTCAAAAACCATTTATCCATAACATTAAATGAGTGATATATCAAGAGATATGTCAATTCTAAATGTGAAATAGCAAATATAAGTAAAACTAAAAGTATTGAGAGTGATTATATGTAGAGAACAGAACTAATAGGTGGAAAAAATATTAGGAAAGGATAATCATTATATTGATATATGCCTTTGGCTTTTACTTTACTTTTAAGATTATATGCATGCAAAAAAGAAAAAATAAATTAAAAAAAGAGGAAAAAAAAGAATATATGCATACACCCTTTGATGTTCTGCAGTTTATTTTAATAAAATGTAAATGGTTTTATTTATTTATTTTTAATTTTTATTGAATTTATTGGGATGATATGGTTAATAAAATTATATAGCTTTCAAGAGTACAATTATATAATAAATCATCTGTATATTGTATTGTACCCCAAGTTAAGTCTCTTTCCATCAACATTTATTCTACCTTTACCTTCTTCTATTTCCCTCCACCCCTTCTGCTCTGATAATCACCATAATGTTGTGTGTGTGTTTTTTTTGTCTTTTTTCTTTTCTTTTCTTTTCTTTTTTTGATTAATCCCATCATCTTTTCTACTCAGCCCCACCAATCCCCATTCTTTTGGACAGCTGTTAGTTTGTTCTCTGTATCTATGAGTCTGTTTCTACTTTGCTTGTTTATTTTGTTCATGAATTTCCACATGTAAATGAAATCATATGGTATTTATCTATCTCTGACTGGTTTATGTCACTTAGCATAATACTCTCCAGATCCATCCATCCTGTTGCAAGAGATTTTCTTCTTTTTTATGGACACATAGTATTCCATTGTGAAATTTACCACTATTTTTTTAGTTAGTTACTCATCTACTGATGGGCATTTGGGCTATTTCCAGATCTTGGCTACTGTAAATAATGCTGCTATGACCAGAGGGGTGTATACATTCTTTTTCAATGGTGTCTCGAAATTCTTAAGATATATTTCTAGAAGTGGGATTATTGGGTCAAAAAGGCAGTTCTGTTTTTAATTTTCTGAGGAAACTCCACACTGTTTTCCACTACGCTGTACCAATCTGCATCCCTACCAGCAGTATAATAGGGTTCCTTTTTCTCCATACTTGTCCACCTGCACTGACTCCCACCCCAACAAACACAGAGCATCCCTTGAAGAACTACCAGAGAAACATTATGTAAAGGTAAAACCCAAATAATAAAATAATTTTATCTTGACTAAAAAGAAATATTTTAAAATACTCAGTACAAAGAAAATTACAATAAAGTTCATATTCAGTTACTATAAAAGAATAAAGTATATAAATTAAAATTTTCAAAGTACACAACATACTGAATATACTAAATATTAAAAAAGCGTTTAGAAATCAGCTGCTTTTTATTTTATTTTATTTTTTTCAAGGAATCATGAGTTGCTATGATTGAGGGGGGGAAAAAAAGTCAACAATATGAACCCCGAACACTATTCCTACTTACAAGAACAAGATGATTGACTATTCTAATGTCACTAACAAACTTGCTCCCTCCTGTTTGAGATATTAACAGATAGTCAATTCAAAGATGTTTCGTATGGATTCCCACTGACACCTTTCACCTCAAAAAACCTTATGCAACAATAAAAAAAATTCAAGAATGGGAAAGGCTTAATTAATATAGTAGCAGGAACAATATAATTACATAAAGTATTTCACTTAGTTCTCAAACATACAAATATGTGATTTTCTTTACTAAATTAAAATTTCAAATATTCATTGAATTGTGATCACTTTTCATGTACTAGTATAATGTTAAAATACCTCAACAGGGTCTGTTCTAATCACAAACTACTTTGTCAGAAAGTTCATCCATTATTCATATCCTGAAGAATGAAACAGTTTAAATAATAATGTGAGTTATTCCAATATAAACCTCAATATTTTTAGTTAGTTCAACCACACCAATGAAGTTTGCAACCAATCAAAAGTAGTAATGCCTTTATGTTCTTCGCATATTCATAAAGTCTGAAAAAAATATACAATTCACCTACGAAATTCTACCTACAGCATTTTAAAAGTCTCAAAATCTATTAACCAAAATATTTTTAAGAGTTAGATTGGACCTTAAATACAATTGACCCTTGAACAACATGTGTTTGAACTGCACTTATATGTGGATTTTTTTCAATAAATATGTATAATAGTAAAGTAATTTCTCTTTCTATAACTTTCCTAATAATATTTTCTCTTCTGTAGCTTAGTTTATTATCAGAATTCAGTATATAAGACAAATAATATACAAAATATGTATTAAGCAACTGTTTATGTTATAGGTAAGGTTTTGGTCAAGAGTAGACTATAAATAGTTAAGTTTTGAGTAAGTCAAGTTATATACCGATTTTTGACTGCAGACAGGGCAGACATGGGGTAACAGTGGCCCTAATGCTCAGATTGTTCAAGGGTCAACTGTATTAACATTTCAGAATTCACAAAGTAGAAACATATTATCTTTGACCTTTGTAATTAATCATCAATGTATCAAAGAATTCCTTCCCAATTTTGATTACAAAAATAAACTTTACATTTTTATATTATACAAGTACCACTTTACTTTTTTTCTGAAGCAAAACTCTGCTTATATGTAAAAGAAATCTATACTTTACAAAATTTGGCTATTTAACAGAGCCTAAGAATAAAGCAGTAAAACAAAAGTAGCCTAACAATTAGATATTGAATAGTAGACCAGAAAAAAAAAAAAAACAAACCAAATTCACTATTATAGGAAAATAAAAAACCTTAAACAGGATTTTAAAATACCAATTTCTAAAAGGTTTAAATTCAAAAAAGCAATTCAGCAAATACTGCAATTTATCATTTTGTATGTATATTATATGCTTAAGGCATTTTATATGTGCCTCTAAGGAGTATTTTTCAAAGAAATAACTTTAAAAATACTGAGTTATTCCATCTCCTCTTTAAAAGAATAAAAGATTAATTTAAAGTAGCAGATTTCCTTTAGTTTCTAACATCATTAAGCTAGGTAGGAAAAGATTTACAAAAACAGTCATATTTTTTTCAGAAATATTTCAATCTTATTGATAAGTAGTTGATAGTTTAAATGATATTTCAAATAATAAACAAAAAATTAAGAAAAAAATATTCATTTCAAGAACATATCTAAATTTTTATACACTGAAGATATTTTTATTGTAATTGCAAAATAATGCAGAACAATTTTTCATTACAAATAAATTATAACAATGTAAGAATAAGAGTATGTATAGGAAATATATTATAAGAAACATGTTAAAATAAATTATAAATGTAATAAAGCAGAGTTATAAAATGACCCCCCAAAAATATAAAAGAAAGTACACTTACATCCATAGCTCTCTTAATAAATGGTATCTGTGTGCCACTGTCCAAATCTTCATTTATAATAAGCCTTCTAGCCCACTGACCTGCCCTGACAACACCACTACCATGAATTAAAACCATCAGTTTCTGTGGATTTGTCAAAGCATCCTCACTCATAAAGATAAAACTCTTTGGTTCACTCTCAGAGGCATCTACCTGTAATTAAAAAAAGTTAAATAATAAATAACTGTTTTCTGAACAGGCATAAATAGAAATGAAAAAAAAAAAACACAACAAAACAAATAATGCTTACTAGAAATTATAAAATGGTTATTACAGAATTATAGGAGTAAAAAAGTTTAAAGTAAAATTAGAATATTCATTACAGAGTAACAATTACATATACAGTAGATGAGTAAAAAAAAGACATGATAGTATAAAAATATGAAAAAAAATATTGGAAATATATGTATCCTACATTATTGTTGTACTAGAGGCCCGGTACACAAATTCCTGCACCAGTGGGATCCCTTGGCCTGGCCTGTGGGATTGGGCCAAAACTGATTCCCCCAAGGGGTCCCAGATTATAAGAGGGTGCAGGCCAGGCTAAGGGACACCACTGGTGCACAATCAGGGCCATGGAGGGACCATGGGAGGGCTGCAGGATGCGTTCAGCCCATCTAACTCAGTCACAACCGGCCAGACCCCAGCAGCAAGCTAACTTACTGGTCACAGTGTCTGCCCCCTGGTGATCATAGTTATCAGTTGAGTGGCCTTAGCATATCATTAGCCATTACACTTTGATTGAACAGATGATCAGATGACCAGATGCTTAGCATATTAAGCATTTATTATGTAGGGTATTAAGTGTTGTCACATATAAGAATGACTAATTTTTGTCTAGATACAATGCAAAATGTTTTAAAATATTATCTCAATCACAATATTATTAAGGTAGCACTATTATACTCATTTATAGATGAAGAAATTGAGATCAAGAGAATTTAAATAACTTGCCCAAGGTCACAGAGCTATTAAGTCTATAATGCTATAATGGAAGAATACTGCACCTAAAATAGAAACAGGAAGACCCAATTGGAGGATACACCTATTGGAAAATCATATACTAGGTATAAATACCACTAAGCTTTTAAAAGGTGGAGAGGAAACTATTAAAAATTTAAAAATATACTGTTATATATAAATGGACTTTAAAATTTCATTCAGAGTATGAACATAATGTTATAAAATAATTATTTAATAAGGGAATATTATTTGTGTACTCTGATAACCTTATTTTATGTACTATCTATGGATGAAAAGTAAAATTTTTAGTCATTTTGACTGTATTTCATATTTAGGTTTAAACTAGATGATATATGATTTAGATTTGAAAGAGGGGATGACTCCCCAGTCATTAACTACATACGCCACGGCAGGCACTGAGTGACATTCCACATCAGTAGTGGCAACTAGGAATGGAAGCCTCTATGTAGCCTGGTCAGAGACAGAAAATACAGTCTTGATGGCAGGTTGTACACACCCTCGAATAGAGAGGGTCAATCCATCTGCTATGTAATTCAATAGTTCTTTACTTCATTAATGGTATACATCCATGCAGTTATCAAAATAAGAAATAAACAAAAATTCTAGATACCAAAAATGCCCTGAATTCCAAAATTCCCAGTCACTATTCCCGGGAGGAGAAAAAACACACAAAATTCCTCTACTTTTAAAACAATCAGATTGATATAACAGAGGCTTAGAAATTCATGTAAATAGAGCACAAAGAGCAATTATTTCATCAAGAGCATAGTCACAGAGATTAAGAAAAAAAAATTCCATCTTCTCAGTAAAGCCTTCCCTGACCACCCCTTTTAACTAATAACTCAAAAATTCTCTAGTTCCTTTCTCTCTTTTATTTTCCTCCATAGCACATGCCAATCTAATAAATTGTATGCTTTACTTTATTTGTTCATATAACTGTTTATTATCCTTCTGCTTCCTCCACTAGAATGTAAGTTTAGGAAGGCACGAACTTTCCTGTCTGTATCTAGCTACATTCCCAATGCCTAAAGGAGCTACAGCATATTATAGGCACTCTGTAAATAAAAGAATAAATAAACTTTTGGAATAAGTAATCTTATCAAACATCATCAGTGACTTTCTTTAGATAAAAGGTATTTAGCTAAACAATGCATCCTATAACTGGTTATAAATTGCCTGGTTCAGAAAATATATATTGAATATTAAACTAGTACATAAGTATAAAGGGTTTTAAAAGAGCTACACATGCTAAGAAATAAAATTATGTAATTGTGTCTTTATTAGTAGTAATTAAGTATGCAGAAAAAGAGATATGAAGTGTAACAGAATCACGTTAGCTTCAATTGCATGAGATGTCCTGAAAAAACAAATTACAGTGACAGCAGGTATGTTCGAAGCCACAGAGGAAAGGAAGAGGATAAGAGAAAATGGAAAACCTAATCAAGATAATTCCATTTTATTTAAAACTATTACAGGAAAACAGAGGAATGACAAAACAAAACAAAACAAAACAGGAAAATGGTGATAAGAAAAAATTAAAAGGCAAAGTTGTCAGTGTGTAATAAAAAAAAGGCCACAGAGGTTTCCAGTCATGCATTTACCAAAGAGTACATCTAAACACCACAAATAAAAATGCCTCTTAAAGTCAGTGAGACCTTAACGGAGTCCAGAGTGCTATAGAAATGGACATCTGTTTATCTTAGCTCTGGACTTTCCAGTAGGGGTTGAGCACTGTTTCTTTTTACTAACTCCCATTACCAAGAAATTCAATCAATTTTTTAAGAAATGAAATCTTGATAATTTAAATTCTACAGTAATCACTTTAAAACTGGAAGAGTACTTTTTTTTTCAAAAGATAAAAATGAAGTTTTTTTAATTATAAAGTTTAAAATATTTTAAGGGGCTATAAATTAAGGTAACCATGAATAAGTCATGTTACTTCAACATCCCAAAATGTTAATTTTAAAAGAATGAGAACATTAGAAAATTCAAGGTAATAAATCTGAATTATGTAATGATACTAAAGATTAGGAGTAAGGGCAGTGTTTGAGCTGGTTATTGGCTAGTATATCAGTTTAATGCAGAACTCTGATTTTGCAGTTGGTAACTTACTTGTATAAAGTTAATGATCATTTCCATTAGTAAAATTTCTACATAATGAGTAACATATTTTTTTCTTCATTAAAGTTTAGAAATGGCTGTTCCAGGTCCATTTATCTTCAAACAATGGTAATTCATTAAGCTGAGCTTTCATTAGAAATACATAGTTATAAAGGTCATTCCAGTGAACCACCTCACTTCAAATAAATAAGTAAAAATAAATTATATCAATAAATGGGGAAGGGTGGAGAAGGGTGGTCCTTCTAATTACATTGTCATTTTCAAAAAAGAATGGAAATCAGTCTTATTTTTTAAGGTGGGCATTAGTGTTTATTACCTACTTATATTTTATTATCTTTTTCAATTACAGTGTTTCTTACCTACTTATATTTTATTATCTTTTTTCAATTATAATATTATTCTGTATTAATTTTAGCACACAGCCTAGTGACCAACCATACACCTTACTAAGTGTTCCCCTCTGTGACTTCAAGTACCACCAGGCACTACACACAATTACAATATCATTGACTATATTCCCCATATTGTACCTAACATATCGTGTCTACTTTGTAGTATATCTCATCTCATTGTGCACAATAATTCTGAAGATTTTTACTTTATAAGAACTACTGTACACAATGAGATAAGGAATACTAACAGGAATTTAATATCATCTTTATCAATATCAAAATACTAGGACCTTAATGTTTAAACTTATCAGAGTTAACCTGAAACAAAAATATTCTTCTGAATTGAAACCTACTTTATTTGGAAGTATAAACATTTTAAAAAATTGGACTTACTGGTATAGATATTTTTTTCAAATTACAGTCCTTTTCCAGCAGCTCATATACATACTTTGTGATGATCTAGGTAGGAAAGAAAGAACACATTAAGATGCAATGTTGTTCATTATCAAATTCATATAAATTATTATCATTTATTGTTCTGAATAAGTATCTCTCTATTTTGGAATGTTCTTATACTAAATTAAGAGACTTTTTACTGATTACTTGTAATAGTTTACTTCCTGTTTCTGTGTGAAAAACTACTAGTATGAACCTTAGTACTATGGATTAGGACCAGTTAGTATAAACTCACAAATAAAGATTTCCTATTTTTTAAAGCAATACTCTATGAGCATATTTTGTTTTTAGTTATTTCTGGAATCTGTTTCCCCTATAATTTACTTACAGATATTATATCTAATATAATACTATTGTGATGCTGAATCATAAGACCTCTTTTGTATTTACTGAATCAAAGAGGGAAAGGTAGGAGGTATTCTAAACAGAAAAAAACGATTCAGCAAAGTCAGGCACCATGTAGTATCACTGTCTTTGTATCTCTGTAACATGGGTAGGCAGAAACATGGGTTCCCAAAGATGTCTACATCTTACTTTCCAGAACCTGTTAATGTGTTATGTTAGATGGTAAAAGAAACTCTGCAGATATGATCAATGTTAAGAATCCAAGATGGGGAGATTATTCTGGGTTATCTGAGTGGATCCAAAATAATGTAGCCTTAAAAGTGGAAGATTATAGAAAACTGCGTCAGAAAAATGCAAACTGAGAATGCCCTGACTGGTCATGCTATTTCTGAAGATGGAGAGAAATCCAAAGGTCCTAGGAGGAAAGGCTGACTCAGGGCTTAGAGCACAGAAAGTGCAAGGTGAGTCAGAAAATAAAATTTTGCACCAAAATATAAGAAAATACTGAAAGAGTGATGAATAAATGTTAAAAGAACACAAAATTTGTTTGATGATAAATCATCTGGCCAAATCTAGAATTATCTAGGCATCAAAATAATGACAGCCATGGATTATATAATCCATTGAATAAAATAACAATCATCTGTGGAGCAAGGATTAACCAAATCAACACCTTTAGGTCTGACTTGAGACCGAACGCTCCCCAAAAGCCTGCTTTCTCCTCTCAAGGCGTCCTGAGTCTCCATTCATACCATCTTTGTACCCACAATTATACTGATGCTAAAAAAAATTTCATTGTGTTTTTACTATTTCATTTCTGGCATTAATAAAAGTTTTGTAAGGGGGGCGGGGGAAGAATCAATGATTCCATAATGATATAAATAAGGTAAAAAGAAAAAGAGAAAGTTCTTTCCTACAATAGTATGCCAACTAATGCATACAGAATGATGGAGTTAGAGAATCTGCAATAGATAATAAAATTAAAAGGTGGAAGTTTCATAAAGAACATAGCCTGAAATATTTTCCCAAAAATTACTGATTAATTACAGTAATTATTATTACTGAGTAAAATAATAGTAACTCTATGGTATGACCTGACATACATCACCAATATTGGAGCAAACCAAAATTGTGTACTCTTGAAATCATGCATGGAAGACAAAGATCACATCGAAGGTACTTCTGTCAAAAAAGCATGACCTAAATCTACTTATGAGAATACATATGACAAACTCAAATCAAAGGTCATTCTATAAATGTCCTATACTTCAAAACAAATGTCAATATCAATAAAGTTTTAAAAAGCCTAAGGAACGGTTCCACATTAAAGGAGAATAAAGAGACATGACAACTAAATGCAAAGTGTGAACCTAAATTTAGTTGTGAAATATCAGATATCAAGTACATTACGTGACAATTAACAAACACATATATATATAGGTTGATTTTTTACAGAGAGAAAGGGAGAGGGATAGAAAGTCAGAAACATCGATGAGAAACAGACAGCCACCTCCTGCATGCCCCACACTGGGGATGCGCCTGCAATCAAAGCACATGCCCCCGACCGGAATCGAACCTGGGACCCTTCAGTCCGCAGGCCGACGTTCTATCCACTGAGCCAAACCGGTTCTGGCATTAACAAACTTTTAAGCATGGCTTGTAGGTTGATAATAATTGAATCAATGTAAAATTTCCTGATTCTGATAACTACACTGTAATTATGAAAGAATATTCTTAAGAAATACGTATCAATGTATTAGAGGTAAAAGCATAAAAAATTTCCAACTTTTCTCTCAAATGGTTCAGAAAAAAACCATGTCAGTAATATATTATATATATAGTCTTTTTAATCACTCAACGTTTCTGTGTAAAATTATATCAAAATACATTGCTATTTAAAAATCCCCCATACTGTACATATTCCTAGTTCAGATGCTACTGACACTGCCTATATTTTTACAAGTATTTCCATGTAGATGTGGCCAATGACAAACAAGGTAACAACAACTGGCTTTCATCAAAATATTTTAATTTCTTGAAATGTTACAAGACCACAGCTTTTCTCAAGGATAATTGTCATCCATATTGCTTGTTAAAAGCAAAGATTCACTGGAGCAAGTCCTATAATGTCCACGTTTGTGCCTATGTTCAACTCCCACCTAAAATTCTCTTAACTTTCCAATTTTTTTCCAATTCCTCAAAAACAATTCAAATGCTACCTCTTACCTAAAGTTTTCACTGATCCTGCCAATGACCATGCTTTTCTTATGGCATTTAGTGATTCCCTCACATCCTCATTTGCCCCCCAAAGTGAGCCCTTAATAAGAACTATATGTATCCTATTTTATTGTAGCATCAACCACACTGTAGATACACATGAACAATGAATGAATGAAAAATAATTGGTAGTGCTCACAAACATGTGACTTTTCAGTTTATAAAAAATATACACGCAATACATTTAAATTATTTAAAAAGTTACTTTTTGTATTGAAAACACAATTTTGTATTGAAAATAATAATAAATTCACAAGATTTAAACATGAAAACAGGATAACACAATAAAGATTGAGAAGCCTCACTCCCATCCATCTTCCTCCATTGTATACCACCTCATTCTAACCCTTATTGGCAATCATACTAGTTTCTTATGTATCGGCCAGTGTTTCTTAGTGCAGTCTAAGCAAGTAAAAAATGTATTATTACCCTTTGTTTCTTAGAAAAGACAGCATACTGTACACACTCTTTCTTATAGAAAATCAAATGCTGTGTTAGTTATCTAAAAATTTATGTTGATGATCTCCTTTAGAAATGGAGACCTTTATTAAAAATGGAACTCCCATTTGACCCAATAATCCCACTCCTAGGCCTATATCCCAAGAAACCAGAAACAGCAATCAGAAAGGATATATGCACCCCTATGTTCATAGCAGCACAATTTACAATAGCTAAAATCTGGAAACAGCATAAGTGCCCATCAGCAGATGAGTTGATTAGAAAACTGTGGTACATCTACACAATGGAATACTATGTTCCTATAAAAAAGAAACTTTTAACATTTAACAACATGGATAAAACTGGAGAACATTATGCTAAGTGAAATAAGCCAGTCAGAGAAAGATAAATATCACATGATCTCATTCATATGTGTGATATAATGATCAACATAATTTGATGAAGAAGAATAGACTGATCTAGAGATAAATGGTAGGGGAGGAGGGATTAGAGAATAACCAAAGGACTTGTATGCATGCATATTAGCATAACCAATGGACACACACACTGGGGCTATGGGGACTTGCTCGGGTGGAAATGGTGGTGGTGGTGGAGGGCGATCAATGGGGAAAAAGAAGACATATGTAAAACTTTAGACAATAAAAAGAAAACACACACACAAAAAAACCAGAGACCTTTATTCTTCTTCACTAGTTATAGTATTTCACTGTGTGGATATACAATAGTTTTAGTAAAAATTTTAAAAATTACTTAATGCTTCACAAAAAATAGTCACTAAGGAAAACATACATAACCTTAAACATTATTTATTTAATCCTATGCAAATTAAATTTACACAGAGTTATTACCTTGGAACCTAAAAATCATTTAAAATGATTATTTTCTACCCTGCAAGTAACCTAATTATTTTAAGAAGAAAAACATTTTTTTTTCCATTTTATGTCTCATTTATCTAAATGTTTCATCCTAGCTTCCTCCTGGGTAGGAATGACGGGATAGTAGAAAAGGAGGAAAGATGGAGGGAGGGGTATAAAGACAGAAAGAAAAAGAAAAAATTTTTTAATAATTAAGGTTTAATATTATTCAATAATGTCAGTTTGGCTAAGCCTAAAAGGGCTCCTCTAGCATCTTTACATTAAAGAGACTATGATATGCATGGCAATCAGTTGTCTAATTAGAACTAAAGAACATTTACCCTGAGTGTATATCCTCTTAAGTCAGACCTACATCTTAAATTTCACTAAAATCATCTTTATCTTGGCCCAATTTTCCCCCTTTAAAGCCTTTTATACTTCATTCTGCGTGGGTACATTCTAAACTTTAAAAACTCTTTTGAAGTAACTGCTTTTTCAGCATATCTTTGAAATAAAATTCATTCCTCCAACTTTCCATTAGCATTCCCTGGAGTCCAGTTTATATCCCCAGCTGTCCTTCATTTACATCAGCTTCAGATCATTCGCTCACACATTTTCCTTTTACCTGCTCTAAAGAAGAGACCTCCTTTAAGCCATCCTTAAATAGCTTACCAGAGACATAGACTTATAAATGTGTCCAACTAACTACATATATCTCCTTGCAGCAATTTCATAGGCACCTCAAATTCAATATGTTCAAACTGAATCCATCTACACATGTCCAAACCTATTTCTCCATAAGTGTGCTCACCAACTCGATAATGTCACTACCATCCACCTAACTGCTCGAGCCAAAAGCCTAAATAAATATCATGACTCTTTGTTCTTTTATTCCTTACAATCAATCAAGTCCTTTAAGCTAATATTGCAAGATCCCTAGATCTACCCACCTCTACTATCACCACTTTAGCCTAGGAACAGTTTATTATCTCTTCTTTGGATTGCTTCTGAAGACCCCTTCTGTTATATCTAACGTAGCACTATTTCCTTCAGATCCTATCTCCTGTTAGCATACATGTTACCCCTTAAAAAATGCAAATCTAATAGCTTCCCTGTGCTATAAGGAAGGATAAGACCCCAGTCCTTAAATCCAGAAAGGCCCTACCAAATCTGGCCCCTGCCTATTTCTCAAATTTCATCCTATATCACACTTTCCTCGCTATGTATTGTGTAATCATATTTTCTTTTGAATTTTCAGATGTATAAGGATCTTTTTTACCACAGAATCTTAGCGAATAATGTTTCTTTTCCTGTAATGCTATCCCGTTCTTTCCTTGCCCAACTTTAACACCTTCCAACCTATTTTCAAGACATAGCTAAGAATTTTGAATTCCTCTCCCAATTCTTAGGTTATTAATAATGTCTTTTCCAAGATCTTTAACACTGGACTTTAAGCTTTTGGAAGAGAAGCAACTATATGTTCAGAGGTTTAAATCTTATTTCAGAGTATGAGAGCATAACAATTCACCTCTGATACAATTCATGGCATTTAAAAAATAGATTTCATTCTAGCGAAGACCTAACAAGAAAAATCTGGTTCTATTCTAAAGTTCAGACATATAGACCAAAGGATTAGAAAAGAGAACCCAGAAATTGACCCAAACCACTATGCTCAATTAATATTTGACAAAGGAAACAAGAGCATACAATGGAATCAAGACAGTCTCTTCAACAAATGGTGTTAAGAGTATTAGACAGATACATGCAAAAATATTAAACTAGATCACCAACTTATACCATACATAAAAATAAACTCAAAATGGATAGAGGACTTAAACATAAGATGGGAAACCATAAAGATACTAGAGGAATCCACAGACAGCAAAATCTCAGACAAAAGCTGAAGCAGTATCTTCACCTATACAGCTGCTAGGGCAATGGAAACTAAAGAGGAAATAAACAAACCGGACTATGCCAAAATAAAAAGCTTCTGCACATCAAAAGAAACCATCAATAAAAAAGAACAAGAAAACCCACTGCATGGGAGAACACATTTGCCAATGTTATCTCTGGTAAGGATTTAATTTCCAATGTTTACAGGGAACTCATACAACTTAACAAAAGGAAGATAAACAACTCAATTAAAAAATGGGTAAGGGACCTAACAGATAGTTTTCAAAAGACATACAGAAGGCCAAGAGACATATGAAAACATGCTCAAAGTCACTAATCATCTGAGCGATGAAAATAAAAACAACAATGAAGTACTATCTCACACCTGTCAGAATAGCTATCATCAACAAATCAACAAACGACAAGTGCTGGCGAGGATGCAAAGAAAAGGGAACCTTCATGCACTGCTGGTGGGAATGCAGACTGATGCAGCCACTGTGGAGAAAATTATGGAGTTTCCTCAAAAAAACAAAAACAAAACAAAACAAAAAACCCTAAAAATGGAACTCCCATTTGACCCAATGATCCCACTTCTAGAAATATATCCCAAGAGACTATAAACACCAATCAGAAAGGATATATGCACCCCTATGTTCATAGCAGCACAATTTACCATAACTAAGATTTGGAAGTAGCCTAGAATAACTGCCCATCAGCAGATGAGTGAATTAAAAAGCTGTGGTACATCTATACAATGTAATATTACACTGCTATAAAAAGGAAGAAACTCGGAGGAGCCAAGATGGCGGCATAGGTAAACACCTACACTGCTGCCTCGCACAACAATTTCAAAACTACAACTAAAAGATAGAACAGACATCATCCAGAACCACAGGAAAGCTGGCTGAGTGGAAGTTCTACAACTAGAAGGAAAGAGAGGGGCTCACAGACACCCAGAGGAACTGCAAAAAGCTGAGGTACGGAGACGCGCGCGCTGAGAGAGCGGGTGCCCGAGTACCTGGCTGGCTTTCTCTGACGGGAGGGAAACGGAGACTCCCAACGGCATTGAACCCCTTATCCTACGACACTAAACTCCAGATCCAGCTGAAACTCATATGGGGGGAGTTTGTACTGTGAAAAGGGAGAAGTGCACAGAAACTTAGGGGAGTCGCCGTGGCGCGTACGCGCACACACAGGTCGCCGGCGCCACACTGAGGACAGATTGCTGATTCTGCCGCTGGCTTTTGCGACTGGGCGGGAGACAGACCCTCCCAACTGCGACACTTCTGAGTCCACTGGACCCCTGTTTCGGGCGAAACCCTGGAGACCTAGACTCGTGTGGTCCTGGTACACAGGGGAGCAGGGGAACTGGAAAGGCAGTGGTCTAGAGGCACTGTGGGCGCGCGAGCACAGGACCGCTCCAGCGATTACCCAGTCACATGAGACTCAGGGGCCGTGGAGGGCAGGGCTGACTGGAAGGCAAGGCGGTCCCTTAAGCCCTGAGACTCCACCCATCCCAAGCTCAACAGAGGCTTCTGTGGTCTTGCAAATAAAAAAGTTTCCCTGACATAGTGAAAATGCCAAAACAAGGGAAGGGATCAAAAACAAAAGAAATGGAGGAAAAAAAACGACTGGATATAGAGTTCAAAACCATGCTTATAAGGTTTCTCAAGAATATGGTAGAAAAGGTGGATAAATTTAGCGAAAGCCTACTAGAGATACAAAAGAGCCAACTAGAGATGCTAGAGATGATGCATAAAATTAGCAAG
>PVJN01028964.1:0-27307 GCA_004026805.1 Lasiurus borealis | reverse complement strand
CAATCTGGGACCCCTCAAGGGATGTCCTACCTGGATTGGGCCTAAACGGGCAGTCGGACATCCCTCTCCCAATCCAGGACTGCTGGCTCCCCACTGCTCACCTGCCTGCCTTCCTGATTGCCCCTAACTGCTTCTGCCTGCCAGTCTGATCACCCCTTAACCACTCCCCTGTCAGCCTGATTGATTCCTAACTGCTCCCCTGCCAGCCTGTTTCCTCTAGCTGCCCTCCCCTGTGTACCTGGTCACTCCTAACTGCCCTCCCCTGCAGGCCTGGTCACCCCTAACTGCCCTCCCCTATAGGCCTGGGTCCCCCAACTGCCCTTCCCTGCAGACCCAGTCACCTCCAACTTCCCTCCTCTGCCTGCCTGGTCATCCCTAACAGCCCTCCCTGCAGGCTTGATCACCCCCAATTGCCCTCCCTTGTAGGCCTGGTCCCTGCCAACTGCCCTCCCCTGTTGGCCATCTTGTGTCCACATGGGGGCAGGATCTTTTGACCACATGGGGGCAGTCATCTTGTGTGTTGGAGTGATGTCAATCTGTATATTACTCTTTTATTAGATAGAAGCTTGGTGCACAGGTGTGGGCCAGCTGGTTTGCCCTGAAGGGTGTCCTGGATTAGGGTAGATGTTCCCTTGAGGTGTGGGGTGCCCCCTCCCCTTGCTCCTATATATGCCCTCACCCCCCAGTGTCTTGCATCCATTGGTTATGCTTATATGCATGCATACAAGTCCTTTGGTTGATCTCTTATCTCCCACACCTCTCCCTAACCTTCCCGCTGTAATTTGACAGTCTATTTGATGCTTTACTGCCTCTGTATCTATCTTTTTGTTCATCAGTTTATAATGTTCTTTACTATCCATAAATGAGTGAGATCATGTGGTGTTTCTCTTTCATTGGCTGGCTTATTTCACTTAGCATAATGCTCTCCGGTTCCATCCAGGTTGCTGCAAATGGTAAGAATTCCTTCTTTTTTATGGCAGCATAGTATTCCATTGTGTAGATGTACCCTTGTTTTCTGTCAGTGTATATCTCGAGCACCAACAGTCCAGACAAGCCCTGTACAGGGAGCTGTTGGAAAGCCATGGTGCTCCTTGGCAAGCCATGTGAGGGGCTTCATATTGCAGCTCTGGAACTGGCCAGCTTCATGGCTCTTGGCCCAGATCTTCATCTCTGTGGAGCAATCCCCTTATCTGCAAGCAGAGATATTATTACAAGGTTAATTATAATTAGAGGTTCTGTCATTACAGTGGGTCATTAATACATCATAGCTCTTGTTATTAATGTAATCAAGCAATTATGTATTCTTTATTTCGCAAGCCTTTATCTGATGTTTTATTGTGGCTGAGCATTGTATGTAGTGGGAAATGGGGAAGTTTGAGACCCAGTCCCATGCATGGAGGATAGATCCTCATTCAATAGACTTCACAAATACACTAGTAGAAGCCAGCGGCCCTTAAGATTAAGTGTATTTGAACTGGCCAATTTTGACTGGCCTGCTTGGCTTGCGTGGGATTTGTTGTTAATAAAAATATTAAGTGCTCATTTGAATGTGCTCATTTCCACTATTTTTGTTACTTTTTATCTTTGTTACTTTTTATGTTTTTTTCTTTTGAGAACTTACAGAGAAGAACAAACAACAATATACCACTCATGTACTATTATCACTAAGAACTGAAAATGATTAATATTATTATCAACTCATTTGAAGTATTTTTTAATTTAAAAAATCTCAGATAATTTTCTTTTTTAAAATATATTTTTAATGATTTCAGAGAGTAAGAGAGAGATAGAAACATCAATGATGAGAGAGAACCATTGATTGGCTGCCTCCTGCACACCCCATACTGGGGGATCAAGCCTACAACCCAGGTATATGCCCTGACTGGGAATTGAACCAGTGATCTCTTGGTTCCTGGGTCGACTCTCAACTGCTGAGCCACAGATAATTTTCATTAAATTAATTGAGGTGACAGTGTTTAATAAGATCATATAGGCTTCAAGTAAACAATTCTATAATACATGATACATGATTCTATGATACGTGATCTGTATATTGCATTGTGTGCCCACCACCCAAAGTCACATCATCTTCTGTCATTATATATTTCAGATTGACATTCCCAGCCACCAATCCTAGTCCCATTCCTTTATCCTCTTCTCCAGAATTTTGTATGGATTCCTTAATTTAATACCTTTCTCTTCCTCCTCCTTCTACTATGAGTGTGTGTGTGTGTGTGTGTGTGTGTGTGTAATATTCTTAATGCATAGCATTGGTTTGTGTTTTTAATTCATATAGATGGTATTCTGTGCTTATTATTAAACTTGGTTTTTTCATTCCAAGGATGTTTCTGAGAATTAAGCCATAATGGTGATGTAACTAACTCCAGTGCATTCTTTGCAAGGCAGACTAATAATCTATTTTATTTTAACTAGTTCCAATGGATGGACATCTGCACTGTTAACAGTGTTGGGCTGTTACAAATAATGCAGAAATGAATATCTTTGTACATGTCTCCTTGTTCATCTGTATAAGAGCTTTTACCGAGGACCTACCTAGAAGCAAAAGTTCCACAGTTTTTTTAAAGATTGTTATACACTTAATGAGTACTAGTGTTCCATACTATAAGCAGACAGTTATTAATGAGGTTGAAATTAGGAGAACTTTTAACTGCACTTCTTGATCTCCATAGACCCATTCACTTAATTTTACAGAAATTAATGACCCTAAAGAAACATGTGCGGGTCCTTCTGACACATCCTACAAAAGTGAGCAGAAACCAAGCGGAGACAGCAGGTCAGACGGCTGCGTAGCACACCAAAGAAATGACAAGGAAGATCATGGCCCTAGGTATGTGGGCATGGTGCTGTCACTGATAGCACACAGTTACCAAATAAGAGAGAGGGTGTAATCACCCCTTTGTACAGGTAAGAAAATGAGGCTCAGCGCTAGTCCACGTTGCACAGTGGTTAGAACAGTGGCCCTTGCACTGAAGGGTCTCGAGTTTGATTCCTGGTCATGGGCACATACCTGGGTTGCAGGTTCGATCCCTGGTCCCTAGGCGAGGTGCAGGCTGGTGGTAGCCAATTGATGTGTTTCTCTCCCATCAATTTCTCTCTGGCTCTTGCTCCTTCTTCCTCCCTCACTCCTTACCTTCCTTCCTTCCTTCCACTGTCTCTGGATAAAAAAAAAATCACTGGGAAAAATATACTTGGGTGAGAAGGAGGAAAAATAGGAAGAGGAGGAAAAAGAGGAGGAGGAGGGGAGAAGGAGGAGCAGGAGGAATAAAATGAGACTCCTGGAGATTAAATAGCACGATATCTGTAGTGCTGGAGTCAGGATGGCCTGCTTCTGTGGCACAACTAACCACAATCTATGAAACTTTAATGCCAGACCTGGAGAGAGAAACATCAGTAGTAATGGATGACACGATATTAAAAGTATTTTTATTAGAGTGCATGCTTCAATTTTTGAGAATGCTGAAAGTAATATTAGATGAGGCCTTGAAAGCTATACAAAAAAAAAAAAACTTTAAATAGCTGTCAGGCATACAGGATGTTGTGGATTTGGGGGAAGGAATGGATGTGGTAAACAATTTTTGGAATATGTTTCAGAGCTGATAAACGGCTTGCTCGTGTTTCCCATTTACCAGAATGACTAAACACTTCCTGCAGAAGCTCTGCAAGCAGCACAAGCTGTACATCACCCCGGCATTGAACGACACGCTGTACTTACACTTCAAAGGTAAAGCTCGGGAGAGGCAGGCAGACACCGGTGGCATAACAATCACTTGCAGGGGTCACCTGGCGTTCTCCAATCACATGTCAGTAGAAATTTCAGAGAGTTCAATGAAGATTTATGAAAAAAGCAATCATATTTCTTTGAAGAAAAAAATCTTACCTTAGAGTTTATAAAGGGGCTCCTGGTTCTATGGATACAAAGGAAACACATGGATATCTTTTAAGTTTTCCGAAGATTAATAATTTTTTCAAGCCAGAAGCTAGTTGTAAATACATACTTTGTTTGGGTTTGGGAGAAATGTATTGTGCGGGATCGAAGACTGGCACGGAAAACAAAGGGTGCGGGTCAGGGGGTGCCTCTCAGAATGGAGGGGTATATCCAGAGGCATCCCCAAGGGCTCAGGGTTGGTTCCAGTATCTTATACAAACTTAACTTTGGGATCGGAGACAGGGGTGTTCCTTGCGTTGATTGAGAGTGATAACTCCCAGGCAGGGCTGCCGTGGGGCTGGCCCACCGGCCTCCTCAGACCTCTGTGTTATTCAGTGAACGTATTGAGGGCCTCCTGTGTGCCTAGCGTCGCTCAGTGGCAGAGACGCACAGAGATGGGTGGGCAAAGGTGCCTTTGGTGTCTTGGGGGACAGTCAGCGACAGTGAGGCGTGTGGGCCAGGGGGGTTCACCCAGGGCCGCCGCAGCACAAATGTCTTCCCTGTTTGGAACAACCCCCAGTGGTTTCCTCACCTCCACATTGTCCCCTCCAAAACTCTCCGCTTAAGGGTGGGGGAGAGGAGCAGATCTTAGGGGACAATATTGAAGAGGAAGGAAGAAGAAGGGACCCAGTAGTAGGTTGGACCAAGTAGAAGGAGTCAGAGAGGCAGAAAGTTGGGGAGAGATGTGCCCATGTTAACAACTTACCCCCAAACTTAGCAACTTCAATTCACCGTCTCACGTATTTGCGGGGGGCCAGGAATCTGGGAATGACTTAGCTGGGTGGTTCTGGCTCACTCTCTCGGGAGGTCACACTCACGCTGTCTACTGTTTATTTTGCTAACCTCCAATTGGGCCCATAAAACTGAAAAATGAATTAATACAAGACCCACAGTTTCCCTAGCTTCAGGCTTAGCCACATCCTGGTGCTTATAATACTATCTTCACGAGGTTCTCTCTCTCCTTTTCTTGGCCCTGCTTCCCGCTGACTCATTTCAGGCAACGCATCCCTCACCTCCACCCACTCCCGGCCGTGAAGGTGGCTGCCGCCGTGCTCAGCTCCCCTTGCCAAGCTGGCCACTCCGGCAGAGAGACTGCCTCTTTCCACACTCCCCAGCATTCATCTACGTTGCCCGTGTGTCTAAGCATGACCAGCCCGGCATGAAGCATCACCACTCTGAGAGCCAGGGGCTGCTGACAAAGAGGGATGCTCTTCAAAACAAAGTAGCAGTGCTGTCCCTAGAGCAGTGGTTCTCAACCTGTGGGTCTCAATCCCTTTGGGGGTTGAACGACACTTTCACAGGGGTCGCCTAAGACCATGGGAAAACACAGGTATTTACATTATGATTCATAATAGCAAAATTACAGTTATGAAGTATGGTTGGGGGTCACCACAACATGAGGAACTGTATTAAAGGGTCGCGGCATTAGGAAGGTTGAGAACCACTGCCCTAGAGGAAGGAGGTGTGCATGCTAGGCCGGGAGGCAAAAACAAGGGCGACTCCCGTGTCTCTCACGTGCGCGGAGGAGCTGAAAGGACACCCTCTTCTCACCAGGTTTCGATCGCATCGAGAACCTGGAGGAGTACACGGGGCTGCGCTGTCTCTGGCTGGAGTCCAACGGGATACAGAAAATCGAGAACCTGGAGGCCCAGACGGAACTGCGTTGCCTCTTCTTGCAAGTGAACCTGCTTCATAAAATCGAGAACCTGGAACCTCTGCAGAAACTGGACGCTCTGAACCTCAGCAACAACTACATCAAGACCATCGAGAACCTCTGTAAGAGCGCCCCAGCGGGGTCTGCCCCAATGCCCTTATGTCCACCGCTTTCCCTGGGGAGGTCCTAAAGCTGTATACTCTGGGCAAGAAACCGCTGGGGCCACTGTGGTTTGCTCATGCGGACCTCGCCTTGCAGCCTGCCTGCCAGTGCTGAGCACGCTGCAGATGGCCCACAACCACCTGGAGACGGTGGGGGACATCCGGCACCTGGAGGAGTGCCTGAACCTCTGTGTCCTTGACCTGTCCCACAACCGGCTGAGTGACCCCGAGATCCTGAGCATCCTGGAGACCATGCCTGATTTGGTAAGACACACAAACCTTACATGCTTTAATGTTCTTTAGATGTTAAATCTCGTCTCCTCTCCACCCTTCCCGCCCTCCCTTCCCTTTTTCCCTCTCTCCTTTCACATTCCTGCCCCCCCTTTTTTTCAACTATTTTTATTGACTGATTTCAGAGAAGAAGGGAGAGGGAGAAAGAGATATAAACATCAATGATGAGAGAAAATCACTGCTGCCTCCTGCATGCCCTCCACAACCAAGGCATGTGCCTAGGATTGAGCCAAGACCTCCTGGTTCATAGGTTGATCCTCAGCCATGAGCCATGCTGGCCGAGCTGCATTCTTTCCCTCTTTGTGTTTTTAGCTGGAGTGTCTTAAACGCCAGAAGTTATATCATTTCACTCACAAATATTTTAGTGTGTATCTCTGACAGGTAAGGACCTTTTTTTTTTTTTTTACACAAAGTACTGTTGTTATATCTAAAATAATGTAATAACTACATTTAAAATGCAGACCATGTTCAGGTTCGCCCGTTTGTCTCAAACATGCATTTTGACCATTGGGTTGTTTGAATTCAAATCAGAACCATGCATCATGTTTGGATTATTTGTTTCTCAAATCTCCTGCTCTCTCACTTCTCACTGTTTCCTTTCCCTGTTTCCCCCACCCAATCTATTACTCTGTCAAAGAAACCGGTCCTTCCCCTGGCATGGGCCACATTCCGGGCTTGGTTGATTGCATCCTCATGGTGCTGTTTACCGTGTACTGCTGTACCCAGCATTTCTTGGAGAATGGTAATGGAGCCAGAGGCGGCGTCATATCCAGATTCAATAATTAACTTCGGGTGTGCTGTTGCATTGCATCATGGGGCATGTAATGGCTGATGGCTTCTCTCTCTGTAATGTTAATATTAATTAATGGGCTCACGTATTGTCAGCCTGACTGAGCCATTATCCAGTCCCCATCGGCCTTTCTCCCGATTGTCTCAGCAGCCACTGATGGGCATGGCCTAGACGCGCTCCTTCATCAGGAGTCCGCGATGGTCATTTTCTATTTCCTTTATTCCTTCTGCCTTCATTATTAGCTGGAATGCTTCTACAAAGAAGAACCTTTCCTCATCAACTAGTGGTACCCTAATACCATACAGTTCGTACAGAAAAAGCGGGAAAAGTGTTTGCTTCTTTTTTTATTGATTGGTTGATTTTCAGAGAAGTGAGTCAAGAACCTAGCAACCATTAATGGTGACATGGAAGGCTTTTTCTTTTTCAGGATCATTATGAGCTCATGGGTTTATATACACAGAAGTTGATATGATTTAACTCTGGCTATCATTTTAATTTTGGATGCTCTTCTGGCCCGGGACAACCTCACCAGGTAGCACCTGTGTCCTTTTGACTCAACCTCAGTGGCCTTTGCTTTTTGGGGTGTGTGTGTTGCCACGTGTCCTAGGAAAAATACTTAAAATAGCACGGAAAGCCCCCGAGCTCACTGCTTACTGCTTAGGGCATGGATAAGTCTGGAAAAGGCGAGTCAATTAAAAGAAAAATAGGTCAGGGATAATTACAGAGGAGACTATTAAAAAGAACTAGTTTAGAATTACCAGCACCTGGTGTTAATATAAAGCTGTATTACATTATAATTCTTGTTCTGGCTTAACTGCCATAACAGATTATCGTGGGCTTGGGGACTTAAACAACAGAAATTTATTTTCTCATGATTTCAGAGGTTGGAAGTCCAAGATCAAGGTGTGAGCAGGGTTAATTTCATTCCGAGGCCTCTCTCTTTGCTGCCTTCTCCCTGTGTCCTCACATGGTCTTTCCTCTGTGCATGTCTGTGTCCCAGTCTCTCTCTCTCTTTCTCTTAATATATTTTATTGACTTTTTAAAAATATATATATATTTTATTGATTTTTTACAGAGAGGAAGGGATAGGGATAGAGAGTTAGAAACATCGATGAGAGAGAGACATTGATCAGCTGCTTCTTGCACTCCTCCTACTGGGGATGTGCCTGCAAACAAGGTTCATGCTCTTGACCAGAATCGAACCTGGGACCTTTCAGTCCGCAGACAGACTCTCTATCCACTGAGCCAAACCAGTTTTGGCTATTGACTTTTTTTTTACAGAGAGGAAGAGAGAGAGATAGAGAGTTAGAAATATTGATAAGAGAGAAGCATCGATCAGCTGCCTCCTGCACACCCCCTACTGGGGATGTGCCCGCAACCAAGGTATGTGCCCGCAACCAAGGTACGTGCCCTTAACCGAATCAAACCCAGGACCGCTCAGTCCACAGGCCGATGCTCTATCCATTGAGCCAAACCAGTTTCAGCCCAGTCTCTTCTTTTTACAAGGACACCAGTCATATTGAATTAGGACCATCACTGTGGCCTCATTTCATCTTAGTTGACCTCTTGAAAGGCCCCATCTCCAAATACAGCCACATTCTAAGGTGCTGGGGGTTAGGACTTAAATATATGAAACCCATAAGAAAAGCAGTCTGTCTTATAGTTTGTGTTATGATTGGTTTAAAATCTCTGCACCCCAACAGCTGGAGCCTACTGCTCCCACCACTGCAGCCCCACAGGAGAGGTCACTTGGGATATGACAACAACGTGAAGGCAGGATGACAGTGAAGTTAGGGAAAGACTAAACTAACTAGTCCACAATGTATTTACTTTCTCCAACAAAACCCACTTTAGAAATGGAAAATATTTCATCAGTTTAAGCAGTTTTAAATGGTTCACTCACATGTCTCCTTACTTATTTACCTTCTTAGAGGTTCACAGGCGGAAGAGGAGGTGACAATCTTTAAGGGGGGGGGGGGCGGCATACTGTCGCTGCACATTTCCTTCTCTTTCGTGGCCCCAACATGGCATCCCGGAGACCCGGAAGTCTGTCGAGCAAGGCCCTCGCAGCAAATACGGGGGCACTTCCCATCCCGTCCCCTTATTCACTGCTCCTTGCCTGTCTAGCCGCTGTGTCCTTTTCTTAAAATGGGCCCTGGCTGGGAAGGAGAAAAACAATCAATTAGACGGAGATCAATTTCAGTGGAAGAGATTGTGCGCGCAAAGCAAAGCGAATGTAGTCACCACTCTTGGAAAGGGGCTCAGGAAATGTTTTATAATGTTGTTCTGGAAGGACACTGGAAAGAAAGGGCTGCCCGTCAATCAGGACAGTTCCGATGGCACAACAGCAATGACACCCTCTGGCTTCGCTAAGGCAGTCAGTCAGCAGGACATGGTGCTGGCACTTCCTTTTTGTTGATTCTTAGAGCACAGCGCATATCAAATATTAAAACCACGTCTACTTCTTAGCAATTAATTCGGTGCTGCCTGTTTGCTTACAGCGTGTCCTGAATTTGATGGGAAACCCAGTTATTAGGAACATCCCTAACTATCGAAGAACAGTCACTGTTCGGCTAAAACACTTAACATTCCTGGATGACAGACCAGTTTTTCCAAAGGACAGGTAAGGAAGAGAAAAGCCTTGTGATCACATGTTAATATGTAATAGTTACCATGCTTACTGAACATTTTAAAAATTCTGATTTTTGAGCATTTTCACCTATCATTAAATTCCTTGGAAATAGGTTTAATGGTTACATAATTTTTGTAATAGAAAATTCTCTGTTTTTGAGCATTTATTCATAGGTGTGTGGGTTTTTTTTTAAATAATCTTTTGATAAATATAGTTGCCTATTAAGTCTCTGGCCTCATTTCTGATTATTTCCTTAGGATGGAATTCAAGGAGTTGTATTATTGAATCAAAGAATGTGGCTTGAGCCTTTTAAAAAGTGCTTATGTGTTTTTAATTGTTTTCGAGAAAGTTGGTAATAATTTATAGTGTCACCAGACATTTCCAGGGAAAGGAAATCTTTGCCAGGTGAGGTGATGAGTGAAGATAGGTCTCCTTTTAAATCTGTATTTTTAGACAACTGACGAGGTTGGTTGCATTTACCACCTTTGTCAGACACTGCTGCTGCCTCCTCTCAGAGCATTCCATTCATGGCTTCCTCCCAGCTTCCTTTGTTCTGGGAGGGTTTGTTTTTTTTTTAATATATTTTATTGAGTTTTCACAGAGAGGAAGGGAGAGGGATAGAAAGTCAGAAACATCGATGAGAGAGAGACATCGATCAGCTGCCTCCTGCACACACCCCACTGGGGATGTGCCTGCAACCCAGATACATGCCCCCAACAGGTATTGAACCCGGGACCCTCCAGTCCACAGGCCGACGCTCTATCCACTGAGCCAAATCGGTCTCGGCCTGGGAGGGGTTTTTATTGATTCATGAGAGCTCTCTTTATATGAAGAATAATAAACTCAGGACTGCCATGTAGACTGTCACCACTGTTATCTGTGTTTTTAACTGAGACCACTATTCATTCGAACTTAGAATAAAACCTCAATCACATGGACAGCTTGCAGGGAAGTGCCATCTGCATTTTAAAGGAAATGTAGCTGGTGAAATGTTTTTTTAAACTCACAAATTTAAGTCAGACCAACAAATATTTCAAGGAGGAGTGAGAGCCTCACTCCAGTTAGCTGAGACAACAAGAAGACCTGCTTCTGGGATTTGGGCAGAGATGTACCCGGGTCCCCAGCCCCTAGCCCTGGAGGTGATGGGGGACAGCAAGGGGAGCCCGCGTGCAGACTTGAAAGCCCAGCTCTGCAGCCGAGAGTCATGTCCCCTCACTAACCTCCCGAGCCTCACGTTCCTCCTCTGGGAAACGGGGACGATACCGACCACAGGGTCCGCGTGAGTGCCTGTGAGGAACCCCCGGGACTTGAGCAGGGACCAGGCGCATAGCAGGGACCCAGTGGGCTCGGCTGTGGCTGAGGATTCTGAGCTCCACCCTGAAGCAGCGCTGAGCAGGGGAAAGTGAAAACAGGGATACAGACAGACCTCCACAGTGAGATCCAGCCTCTGAACAGGGTAGCACGACTCCAGTTCCGGAGTTGGTTCCTCTGCGTTTGAGCCCTAATGCCACACTCACTAGCTGGTCCCATTGGGTACTTGCTCTTCTCTCTGTCTGGGACACGCATCACGGGTGTTGGCAGGTGCCCGCTTGCCTGGGATCTTAGGAACCTCTCCCATGACCCACCACCCTATCTATAGTACCTTTCCTCCAGGTATATCTTCAACCTGGTTTCTTTCCTTAGGACACAACAGCCTTTGACATGCTGGTTGCCTTGTAAAGGGTCTGTCTTTCCCCATAAAAGGGCAGCTCTAGCAGAGAGCACTATCAAATCCTATGTTACTGCTGGAATCCCTGCCCCTAGAACAGTCCACCCATTTAAAGTGTACAGTTTGGCGGCTTTGAGTATATTCACACAGTGGTGTAACCGCCACTACCACAATCGAATCTGGAATATTTTCATTCCCCTAAAAAGGAACCCTTATCATTAGCAGTCACTCCCCATCCCCCCCTCTCCCAGCTCTTGGCGATCACAGATCCACTTTCTATCTCTGTAGACTTGCCTATTGTAGGCATTTCCTGGAAATGGAATCACATATGCACCTGGCATAATGTTTTCAAGGTGCACCCACATTGTAGCAGGTGTCATTAATTCGTCCCAGAATAACACTGCAAGGTAATATTCTGTTTGGATGTGCCACCTTTGACATGCCCATCAGTTACTGGCCAGGTGCATCGTGTCCATTTTTGGGAGCTTGTGACGAGTGCTGTGTGGACTTTTGTGTGCAGGATTGTGTGGACCTTTGTTTTCAGCTCACTGGGGTAAGCAGTGGGAGGAGGAGTGCTGGGTTATATGGTAAACTACGTGTAGTATCGTAATTTCCAGACTGTCTGCCTGAGGGCTCCCCATCCTGCATTCCCACCAGCGGTGAACGAGAGCAGCTGTTGCTCCACATCCTCTCCAGCATTTGGTGCTGACGACGTTTTGGATTTTAGCTATTGTCATAGGTGTGTGGTGGTATCTCCTTTTAATCTGTATTTTTCTAAGCTCATATGAGATGGACATGCTTATTTGTCATCTATATATCTTTCTTGGTGAGGTGTCCAGATCTTTAGGCCCGTCCCCCCCCTTTTTTTTTAAGTTTCAAAGTTGAATAGTTCTTTGTATGTTTTGGATACAAGTCATTATTCAGCTATCTTTCTTGCAAATATTTTCTCCCATTCAGTATTTTATCTTCTCATTATTTTTTTAACTTTTGCCCATTGTTATTATTTACTAATTGATTGATTTAAATCCTTGCCCAAGGTTATGTTTTTTTAAATTGATTTTATAGAAACAGGGAGAGAGGGATCGAGGAAGGGAAGGAAGGAGGAAGAAAAAGAGATAGAGAGAAACATCAATGTGAGAGAGAAACATCAATTGGCTGCTTCCCATATGTGCCCTGATTGGGAATCGAACCCACAACCTTTTGGTGCATGGGACAGTGCTCCAACCAACTGAGCCACACCAGCCAAGGCAACCTTTGACCACTTTAAAACTGTGTTATCTTCGTATTAATGAGCTGTAAGTGTCTTTCTATACCCTAGGTACAAGTCCCTATCAGGTATCTGTTTTACAAATATCTCCTCATGTTCCGTGGGTGGTGGTTTTACTTTTTTTGTGGTATTCTTTTACATCACAAACATTTTAATGTTGATGGAGACCAATCTCTCTCTTTTTTCTTTTGTCAATTGTGCGTTGGCACCATATCTAGAAGGCTGGCAAACCATTCGACTTTAAAGATTAAAATGTGCGTATGTTAACTTCTGTCCTGTGGTCACATGGCCCATGTGCCTTTGGTCTGACTTTGGTGAAAATAAATGAGTTTGGTGAAACAGTGTTTTGAATTTGCCTTTAACCTCTGAAGATTCAAACCTCCCTGATTTCCACTTTTTTTTCAAATCCTCTAAACAGAGCGTGTGCAGAGGCCTGGGCTAGGGGAGGGTACGAGGCCGAGAAAGAGGAGAGACAGCAGTGGGAGAACCGGGAGCGGAAGAAGATCACAGACAGCATCGAAGCCCTGGCCAGGATCAAGCGGCGGGCTGAAGAGAGGAAGCGGCAGAGGGAGAGCCAAGAGCAAGGTATGCGTCCACCCCGAGCTGGCCCGGAGCTCTGCTTAGATTAGCAATCCGCGCTGTCCAACTCGCAGCCTCTCACCGCTGGGGTTTGGGGGGATTTTTGACCATTTACTCACAGACCTGCTGATCCGTCTGCACTTGTTCTTTCCCCCAACCCACCCCCCGCCTGGGGCAGTAAAAAAACCCAACATTTGTGTGCAGTTTCAAACCCCTTTTAGTGATTAAAACTCTATTTGTTGAACTAGCCCCAGTTTCCCAGATTAAATGATGTTTTAGTTTTCTATGACTGCCCTAACATGGTAGGTGACATGAAGTCCGAGCTCTGAAGCCTCATTGGGGCCTGAGCTTGGTGGCGGGGGTGGTAGGATAAGTGCAGAGAGCTGCAGCCCCAGAGTTGGACAGACCTTCTGCGCCAATCACCTTTTTAAAAAATGAAATTCACATAACATCAAATTGACCATTTATAAATATTTTTTATTGTTTTGAGAGATATATATATATAGAGAGAGATATCAATTTTTAAAAAAACATATTTTATTGATTTTTTACAGAGAGGAAGGAAGAGGGATAGAGAGTTAGAAACATCGATGAGAGAAAGACATCAATCAGCCGCCTCTTGCACGCCCCCTACTGGGGATATGCCTGCAACCAAGGTACATGCCCTTGACCAGAATCGAACCTGGGACCTTTCAGTCCGCAGACCAACGCTCTATCCACTGAGCCAAACCGGTTTCGGCGAGAGAGATATCAGTTTATTGTTCCATTTATTTATGCATTCATTGGTTGGTTCCTGTATGTGCCCTGACTGGAGATCGAACCTGCAACCTTGGTGTGTCAGGACAACACTCTAACCAACTGAGTAATCCAGTCTAGGCCCAAATTAACCATTTAAAAATGGCATTTAGTACATTCACAATGTTGCACAACCAGCTCCTCTATCTGGTTCCAGAATATTTTCTTCACCGCAGAATAAAACCCTGAACCCATTAGAAGTTATTCCTACTCCCCCTCCCCCCAGCCCCTGGCAGCCACCAATCTTTCCAGACATTTCACATACATGAAGCCACACCGCAGGTAGCCTTTGGCACCTGGCTTCTTTCACTTAGCATGATATTTCTTTTTATTTTTTTTATTGATTTTTTACAGAGAGGAAGGGAGAGGAATAGAGAGTTAGAAACATCGATGAGAGACATTGATCAGCCACCTCCTGCACGCCCCCTACTGGGGATGTGCCCGCAACCAGGATACATGCCCTTGACCGGAATCAAACCTGGACCTTTCAGTCCACAGGCCTACGCTCTATCTACTGAGCCAAACCGGTTTTGGCTAGCATATTTCTGATGTTCCTGCTCATTGTAGCGTAATCAGTGCTACATTCCTTTTTATGGCTTCACCTCGACAATTCAGTTCTGTCCCTTTTGAAGGGTGGCTGCACTGCCTCGCTGTGGCGCAGATCATTCTCCCTCTGTCTGGCTGGATGGTTGTGTGAAACCTGCTAGACCCGTGAAAGGTTCAGGGCCACCCTACTCCTGCGTGGGGGACCGGGCAGGCCTGGGAAGTGTTCTTGGCCTCCACAGACTCCCTTCTAAGGTGTTGGATCCGCTCCCTGCCTGGCCTTCACACTTGCCCCCTTTTCAAGACTCTATCCGCTCCAAGGTTTGGTGTAAATGAACCCCCTTCCCTGTCCCACCCAACCTGTTGCCCCTAGTCCAGGGCTCAGAGCCCCCTGCCCACACCAAACGCCCCTGGCCAGCATTTGGTGGAGGCTTTTAACAAGTGAGTGAGTCCTGGGTGTGTCCAGGGTCCCGCAGGGGCTGGGATGGTGCTCAGAGCACCTTAATGAGCAAGCAGCCCCTTCTTTGGCCTGTGTCCGGTGGAAAAGCAAGAGCCTCCATGTGTGCTTCTAAATGGCATGCGTTGTTTTTCATGGAATTATAAAGTGTGAGTGCACTCCACGAAGAAAAGCAGAGGGACAACATAATCACAGCAAGAACCACTCAGTACTCAGTGTGGGTAGTTCCTGGCTTTCCCCCAGGCGTGTAACATATGTGTTTTATAGAAAAATGGCATAATTATATTGCTTTCTGCCTACTCTTTTGAATTAGCATAATATATTTTCCATAAAAATATACTCTCTCCTACAGCATTTTTTAAAAATTTTCTCAACGTTTTTTTTTTTTTTTCCAGAAAAGCTTAAAGAATAGTAAAGTGAACAGCTATATTGTATCTTTAGGTCAGATGGTTTTTAACATTTACATACACACACACACACACACACACACACACACACATTCTTCTGTTCTGATGAACCATTTGAAAGTAAAGGCAGACAAAGCGGCCTTTAAATCCATGTACTTCTGCGGGCATCTCCTAAGCACCTCCTGCACTCTTTCCTTAATGGCTGTGTCCTGTTCCATTGGATGGCTGAGCTAATTGATCTCGCCCTGTCTCTTTAGCGATCATAAAAAGGAACGAACACCCTGCAGGCAGTGGTCCCCGATGGTTTCCTGGGCTCGATCTCAGCAGTTCACCGCACGTCCCCAGGAGACGTGCAGACACCCTGTCCTCCCAGGACATTTCCCAGTTCACCTTTGGCCTTCTGTTGACCAGGGGAGGTGCCAGGGCCAGACAAGAATGAGGACGTGGATGCCGATGAGAAAGGGCAGGAAGAGCTTCAAGAGGATGAGGAAAAAGAGCAGAAAATGGAGCTGTTTGTCAAGGAAAGCTTTGAGGCCAAGGATGAGCTCTTCCCAGAAAAGGCGGATGTGTTAGAGGATCTGCCTGCAGATGTCAACACAGAGACTGAAGACCAGGACCCCGAAGGGGTGCTCCCGGCTGAGGGCCCCGAGCCAGCAACCCTCGGAGCTACCTGGGAAGGTAATGTTGTTATTAAACACCGGAAACACCAGAAAAGATGTTATCAGCCCCCTGAACTGAAGGAAGAGGGCCGTCCCCTCCTGGGTTCTTGTCATGCTCATGAGAAAAAATTCAAAAGAGTGTCAGGCAGGAGCGCAGCAGTAAAACAAGCTAATGTATTAATGAAGCAAAGCGAGCACATTTATTAAAGAATCAAGGCAAGCAAATTTATCAAAATACACCTGGCATAGAGCACAGGTGGGCACTCAGCTAATCTGAGTGTGAACTTCGTGCAGGTTCTTCAAGGTGCTTTATACCCTTCTGTCTAAAGGTTTCAGGGCTCCTCTGCTGGATATTGTGGGGACAGACTAGATTTCAAGGTCTCCCTTTTACTTTGCTGTTGCTTTTCCCAGAATTTAGGAGAATACCTGGCAAGTGCTGAGACTGCTGACTTATTCATTCAGTGAGTGAGATAAGCTCCCCACCCCACCCCCCTCACCCCGCCTTGGCAGTTCCAGGGTGATTTGAGCTATGTATTCTCTGGTTAGGGAGGGCAGGTATTAACCATTTATTCTCAGGTCCTTGGCTGAGGACGATAAGGTCTTGCTGCAAGCTGGCTGCAAGCTGCCCAAACTGTTTGGCCTTGTTTTAATTTTCTTGTCTCAGTTTCCCTATTCCACTTGCCCAGGAATATCCCTAGCTTCTTGCTATCCCAGTGGTCGGCAAACTCATTAGTCAACAGAGCCAAATATCAACAGGACAACGATTAAAACTTCTTTTGAGAGCTAAATTTATTAAACTTAAAACTTCTTCTAATGCCACTTCTTCAAAATAGACTCCCCCAGGCCGTGGTATTTTGTGGATGAGCCACACTCAAGGGGCCAAAGAGCCACAGTTTGCCAACCACTGAGCTATCCCATTACACTGTGATCAGAACAACCCAGATGCTGGCTTGGGGCAGCATCCCAGAATCGCAGCCTCTGAGCCATGCACCTGTGGGCTCTGGGCAGGTCTCCACTGCGGGTCGCTGTTTCTGTAAGATAAGTACACACGTTGTCTCATTATCTACAGCAGTGCTGTTCATGGACGTATAACAGGAGCCGTGACTACATTTCCTAGGAGTCACATTAGACAAAGTAAAAAGAAATGGGCGAAACACTAACAATAGAGGTTACTTGACCCATTATATCTAAGATATAGTAATTTAAATCCATGTAAGATTACTTATGAGATACTTTACTTTTGGGGGAGCACTAGGCCTCCAAGTCCAATATGTTTTTGACACTCAGCACATCATAATCCAAAGGCCAACTTTTCAACAGTTAAAGTGAAAGAAAGTCCTACTAGTAGAAAGGAGTTGTTTTATACTGCTTCAGCTTTTAAATTTAATTAAAAGTACAAACAATGAAATAAATTGTAAAATACAGTTTCTCAGAAGTACTGGCCACATTCAAGCACTCAGTAGCCATATGCTCTGGCTACATAACGTGTGATGCAGGTCTAGGGAAAGGAATCCCTGGCAGGTTCTAGCCAAGATCCCTGGGTCCTTCCGACTAACAGATAAACCCAAGACTCGTGTGGGATGCCATCCTGTTGCTGTGGTTGAGTCAGACCTGGAACTTGTTCTGTCCCCAGCCTGTGCAGTATTGGAGGTCTGTTTGGGCACTTTGGCTGGCCTGGCCCAGAATGGAAGTTCCCCCAAAACAAAGGTCCCCACTGTCTGGAGGAGGCCTAGAACTGCAGATTTAGGTGTTGTCATATACATACATACTCATCACTGCCTAGCCTGCGATTTTTCACAGTGAAACAGTGCCTAGCCTAACAGCAGTTTTCTGTGAGTGAAGCCAGCCGTTGCTCAATGAACAAAGGATACATTTCCAAAGGAGTGGGTTAACTGCAGCATCTGTAATTAACAGTTCTCTATTTATCCCACATGTATGGGTACTCAGTCAAGGCCACAGCTTCACAGGCCGGCTTGTTTAGCCTTCTTAACAACCTTAGGAGCCAGGTGCTATGATCATAACTGTATTTTTTGGGGGGACTGGAAACTGAGGCTCAGAGAGGTAAAGTAACTTGCTCCAAGTTGCAAAGCGAGGAAATGGTGGAGCCATGTTGTGAGCCCGGGGTCATCCACAGCAGCCACCACGGAGCCCTCGGCCTGCTTCCTTGTTTCATCCCAACCTGGTGTCCCAAAGTGCCTCTTCAAGTCAAGCTGGACATAGCCAGTGCTCAGATGGACACACGGGATTTATGAGAAAGCCGGGCCATTGGTCTTTGGTGTCATAACTGAAGCCATGAGAGTGATGAGAAAGCAGAGAGCAGGGCCCAAGAATACAGCAGCCTGGGGGAGGAGGATGAGCCTCACCTAGATTCCATGTTTATTCCCAGGCAATCTTGAGAACATGCAACAGGTCTCCCTAATACCTGTGCAGTGGGTGGGGCATGTACCCTGAGGGTCAGGCAGTCCAAGAGGGAGGTGGGTTCAGCCCTTTTAGACAGGGCTATGAAACTTGCCCCCCTCTCTCTCTTTTTTAAAAAATTTATTTTTATTGATTTTTTACAGAGGAAGGGAAAGAGAGAGTTAGAAACATCGATGAGAAAGAAATTTGCCTCTCGGAGATCGGTTTGTCTCTGGATAGAGCGTCGGCCTGCGGACTGAAATGTCCTAGGTTCGATTCCGGTTGGAGGCATGTACCTTGGTTGCGGGCACATCTCCAGTGTGGGGTGTGCAGGAGGCGGCTGATTGATGTCTCTCTCTCATCGATGTTTTTGACTTTCTATCCCTCTCCCTTCCTCTCTGTAAAAAATCAAAAAAATACATTAAAAAAATAAAAAGAAATTTGCCTCTCCAGCTTGCCTCTTCTCTGGCTCCCCAGTTGGCCTCTGATGCTATTGCCTTTCTCATTGCCCATCAATCACGCCTTTTCCAAGGTTCCTGTGTATTTATTCTGCGTTGATTCCTGGCTGGCACATCCATCGCATGGGGTCATCTCCAGGCTCCAGCAGGGACAGCTCTCTCCTTTTCCCTTCTCTTTCCTAGACATACCCTCTCCTCATCTGGGGATTCTCACAGCTTCAGTTACAGGGGCTGGCCTTTCAGACCAAGGTTTTGTCCTTCCTCTGCTCTTGGAATCCACCTTGACCTTGGCCTTGTTGCTCTGACTGCTGCGTATAAAACGAACTCCAAGATTAGTAACTCTTAACTGTTGTTCCTTAGAATCAGCTCCCCAGAGCGTGGCCACGGAGAATGCTTTGGGTGCAGAGCCAGTTGAACATGGAGATTTGGAAACCAGCACGCCGAAGACAGAGGAGAAGCTCTTCATCGCTGTATGTAAACAGTTGCCTGTGGAGAATAGTATCTGTTTGACAGCCACTCCAGGTGTGGTCCTTGGACGGACCAGCAGGCTTAGCACCCCCTGGAGGCTGGTTAGAATGCAGAATCCCAGGCCCCAGCCAGACCTACTGATTTGAATCTGCATTTTAAAAAAGATCTTCTGTAGGGAGTTCACACACTGCACATTCAAGACTGAGAAGCGCTGGTCCAAATGATTTCCCTTGATTTGTTTTCCCTAAAAAAGTTACACTGCTAAGCCATTGCGTCCAGCTAGCCTTATACATAACGGCTGAGGAAGGTACATTTATCATCAGAGCCTCCAATCTCCTTGGACAGCTGCCCAGCAAGTGGCTGCTGCATCTTCCTGTCCTGTGGCTGCTGCAGCTTCCTGATGTGGCTGGCTGTCCAGTGTCCGATCCCGATGCCTGTTCAGTGCGGGGCAGCCTGACCTTCTGATTATCTCGGCCTCATGAACCCTCCCTTTCCCGAAGCTCTGTTTTGATGCCTCAAATGCTTCGGCCCGAGGATGAGCACCAGGAAAACGCACACATTTTGTCACCCCCCGCCCCAGGAGTGTGGTGGGGCAAGCAGTGGGGAGGCATTTCTTGAGCCTTTAGCCTCACACCTGCCTCACCCTCTTGGCCTGCCTGTCCCTCATGGCACATGCCTCGCCTTCTGCACAAGTGTTAGGGAGACCTGTCACGTGGTCTCAAGATTGCCTGGGAATAAACATGGAATTCAGGTGGGGCTCCTCTTCCTCCTCCAGGGGCCGATTTCCAAGCACCATATACTGGTGCTCGCTGTGCTCACCTGGAGGGCCAGCCTGCTCCTCTGCCCTTTAAACCCCTGGGCACAACTTTGCCCCCTGCCCATTCTCCTGATACATTTCTAAACCGTGTTTCATTTCTAACTGCGCAGTTGCAAGTGGCTCAATAAGACAAACTGAGTGGGTTTCTAGTTTCCTGGGCCTCTGTATACTAAGAAACAAAACAGGGTGAATAATCTCTAGCATGTGAGAACCGACTGTATACAGGGCATACAGCTAACACTTAATGTTCTTACCATTTATCTGGCACTGTTCTAAATACACCTTGTATTGATTGATTTACCTTTCCAATAACCCTGGGAGGTAGGTACTATTCTCATCCTTACTTACAGATGAGGAAATTGAGGAACAGAGAGGTTAAGCAACCTGCCCGTGGCTACACAGCTAGGCAACAGCAAGAATACCAAGCCAGGCAGTCTGGCTCGAGCTCAGGAATGTAACACACGGTGCTGTCTGCCTCACCTGCTAAAGACACCAGAAACACAACACAACACAAAACACGAAAGCCCTCTAGTTTGGGGGAGGTCCAAAATATACTCATTTTACGGCACAGAGCCCAGACTACTTGTACATAGAAGGTGCACTTGGTTTGGGCTCTGCCATGTCTGCCCAGATAACCTGACAATGCTGAGTGAAGAAAGATGTGGAAATTCTTCAAACATGCCACACCTTGCAAATCTCATCCATGGATCATGTCCCCAGACTTGAAGCAGCCACACGTGTGTGTGTTGTGAGCATGCACGGGGCTGCCTGACGGGTTGGTCCTTCCCCACTTGCCCTCCATGCTTTGCTTGCTCCTGACCCAGGCTCACTGCACTGTGTGGCTGCACCTGCCTCACCTACCAGCGTTCAGAGTGGGTATGCCCTCCTGGTGACATGGGCTCATTTGCTCTTTCAGGATCTACCTGACTTGGAAGATGTTGATCCAGGCGAATCTTTGGAAGACAAGGACAAGGCTGTAACACAGGTTTTCCCCAAATCAGCATTCTACTTTCCCTTCCAGTCTTGCCATTTACAAAGCATATCACTTTAATTCGAAAGATGCTTTTTGTGCTTAAATCATTGCACACCTGCTCTATGTTCACCTTTCAAAAGGAAACGCAGCTCTTGGCTGTTGCTCCCCCCTTCTTTAAGTTTTTATGATTAATCACTGGGGTTTTCTTGAACATATTTTATCACGGATCTTTAATAACCATGTACTCCCTGACACTTTTCTGCTCTTCCGATGTACTTCTATGTCCAGCTTATATAGCACTACTACAGCAATACATAGAGAAGTAAAGGAGGAGGGAGGAGGGAGTGTATGAGGCACAATGGGGAGAGCTCCCAGTCTGACCTGGCCCTGGAGAAAAGTGGAATTAGCACTGGGCATTTTAGAGCAATCCCAGTGACAGCAGAAATGTTCAAATACATCTTTTTAAAAAACAGATGTGCTTTCCAAAGATCACAACCATCTCGGGCTCGAGTGACGACAGTGATCCTGAACTGGACTACACCTCCCTCCCCGTGCTGGAAAGCACGTCCACACACACCCTCTCAAACATATTCGCCATCTCCAAGGACACGGCCAGGAAGGCCGAGGCGCCCCTTACACGCATACTTACAGCAGCAGCAGAGAGGGACTTGGATCCCCAAAGCAGGGACACCAAGCCCCCACGCCCGCTGATCCAGGAGCTCGACAATGACGAGCCTTCGGACCAATCACCGACACCCCCAACCTGCCAAAGGGACGCTGCACCACCCCCTTCCAGTGACGGATCCGATGACCTACCTTCGGCCTCTCCTCTAGGTAATGCCGCCCTCTCTCAAGAGCACAGGGGCTGACAGCTTTGCCAGTGGGGAGATGGACTGCTGCCCACCCCAACCCTGTGGGAGCTAGCCCACTGGGCCTTTGCCCCAACAATCCCACGTTCTTGGAGGGGGTCACTCTCCACTGAACATGGAAGTGGCTGTGATCACATTCCTCACTCGATGCCTTTGAAGCTACCCCTTTCCGGTGGCCGGCCTGGGCCGAGAAGCTGGGGAGCCAAGTCATTCCCAGGCCGGTGGCATTTCCAGGCTACTTAGGGGCATGCAGATGTTGGCAGTCATGTTCGGCAGGTGTAGATGGGGAAGGGGAGCCTGTTTTCACCTTTCCTCGCCATCCCAATCCTCAGCCTTCCCAGACCACAGCCTCTACGGCAGTGGTTCTCAACCTTCCTAAGGCCGCAACCCTTGCATACAGTTCCTCATGTGGTGGTGACCCCCAACCATGAATTTTGCTACTGTTATGCATCGTGATGTAAATATCTGCATTTTCTGATGGCCTTAGGCAACCCCTGTAAAAGGGTTGTTCGACCCCCAAAGAGGTTGCGACCACCAGGTTGAGAACCACTGCTCTAAGGGAAGAAGGGGACCGGTGACACCACAGCTGGCCATGTGGGGACGCAGGCCTGCCTGTGGCCGCTCCATGGTGAAGGTCCAGAATCAGGGGAGGATGGGTGAGACAGTGCTGGGTGGCAAGGGAGGTTGTCCAGGCAGGGACAGTGTTGAGCAGCTGATGGGTGGGACAAATGAAGCCACAATCTGACCTATTAGCCTGGCCTGATCCTGGGACCCGAGCCTGTGACCGGGGAGATGCAGTTGTGGGGTGCTGGCCAGTGTGTACTGCTCATGAACGAGTGGGTGTTTATTCAGTAACTGCACTGGGAACACAAATCAGGGCGTCTGTTGAACCTAGACAATTCCTGCTTCTCCTCAACACTCCCAGGAGCACTGAGCCCCCTTTCCTCTTAGGGAACAGCACTGAAAAGGAGGTGCCGTCTGAGACGCAGCCTGAGGAGCCTGCAGTGTCTGAGGCGGGGGGAGACCAGGAAGACATCGAATTTGGCTTGGACTGAACCCCAAGGCGGCCCCTCTGCCCTTGCACTAACAGGGAGCCAGCAGCGAGGTGCAGGTCACCCCCTGGGCTGGGCTCCCCTTCCTGCAATTCCTGAAAGTGCTCTGGGGCCTGGGCTGTAGCAGGTTGCACAACTGACCCCTCTTATGCTCGCCCCCTGCAGTGGTGTGCAGCACCATGTCCCTTGTTCTCAAAGCGTAACTCATTCCCCCCTTACTTGTGGTATAAATTGTACAACTGTCAACGTCTCGTTAAACATTAGAAACATTTGAATATTCACATGAAGTGATGTCAAATTATTTAATATCTGTGCGAGTGACGTGAGCCATTTCATCAGAAACCCTGAGATAAGGCCATTCCTCTCTCCAATGTGATTAATCTGGAGCAGATCTGACGTCCTGTGAAATTTCAGGTGGGTGTTTTCCTCACAGGACAGCACAATCTCCCACCAGCCACAGAGCTTTGGGGAAATAAACGTTATGCATTAGATAGAAAAAGCAACGTAAGCGAATACCTCCAAGTCCTAGAAACTTCATCATTCAAAACTCAGGAGACAAGTTTATTTAATCTCTCAAGATTGGTCCAAAGTGTCTCCCTCTACAAAACATCAGCTCCTGGGAGAAACTGTAGCACACACGAGCCCACAGCAGCTGCCCATGCCCACTGAACACCAGGCACCAGCAGCTCCTCTGTGTCTCGTTTCACTGTCCCGACCACAGCGAGGCGCTGACTAGGGAACACGGGTCACAGCCAGCATGAGGTGGAGCCCAGGGCCTGACTGGAGCCCCTATGTCAAGCACGGTGCTGGCTCCTGATGACAGACCCTCAAGACAGGACCACTGGGGCTGTCAACCCGGCTCCGGAGGTATCCCCAGGGAAAGGAGAAACTATGGTCTTATTGTTCCTATTCCTCCTACTTGGCTTCAAATCACGTTTGGATGTCTCCCATCACAGTGGCAGTCAGGAGCAGGACTGCACCCTGAGACTGTTCCGTTACAGAAGGCACAGCTGGTCTGGGACCAGGGGCTCCCCAGAGGTGGGGTGCAGCTTCCTGGGCCCTCAGAAGCCAATGCGCGGCTTCTTCCGGTGTGGCTGAGAGCCAGAGAGGACGCGCACCTGCTGCCTGGAGGGGGTGGCCCAGATGCTGGAGGTCTGGGAGGAGGGCACCGTGGCACCTCCTGGGGTGTCCCTCTGGGGTGGCAGCTCAGTTGTGCAGTCCCGGAGGGTCCGCTGTCTGGAGGGGGTGGCCTGGGTACTGGAGGTCTGGGAGAGGGACGTGGAGGCACCTCCTGGGGTGTCCCTCTGGGGTGGCAGCTCAGCTGTGCAGTCCCGGAGGGTCCGCTGTCTGGAGGGGGTGGCCTGGGTACTGGAGATCTGGGAGAGGGACGTGGAGGCACCTTCTGGAGTGTTCGCTTGAAGAGGTAGCTTGGCCATAAAGTCCCGAAGGGTCTGCTGCCGCTCTGAGGGGATGCCCTGGGCCCACAGATCCTGGGTCAACTCCTGGGAGGGCAAGGTCACTGGGGACCGAGGCCTCGACACGGGGGACGTCCAGTCTGGGCTGTGAGGGGGGCTGGCGGCACTTGAGAGGTCCGGGTGGCCGCTGAGCGAGGAGAAGGTACTGGACAGCTGCATGCGGCGCTTGGGCCGCTTCAGCGGCCTCCCGGGCCTGGCGGTCTTGTCCCGCTGCTGCTCCCACCAGGCAGTCACCGGGCCTTCCCAGGCCGCCTCCAATCGCTCGCTGAGCTCATCCTTGGGGCCCGGCTTCGGGCCCGGCGGTGGCTCTGCTGCGGGGAGCGAGCCCAGGTCCCTCTGCTGCAGTAGCCGCCCTTGGGTCATGGCCTCCCGGAGACCCTCTAGCACTTTCCCTTCAACCTTCTGCTGCTCCTTGAAGCCCAGCAGACGGCGGTGGGAAAAGGTGGGTGCGGCCCACACTGGGGGAGCCGGTGGCACCTTCAGCAGGGCCTTCAGCCACCTGCGACAGCAAGCAGTAGCCTGGGGGCTCCAGGAAGCTGTGGGGGCGTGGCCGTTGGGCCCGGGGTCACTGGGAGACCTTAGGTCTTCCCGGAGGTGGAGGCGCTGGTGGAAGACATCTCCAGCTGCCGAGAGTTGGAAGAGTGACAGGACTGGTGTGGAGGAAGAGGGGAGGATGGTGGCAGCCAGACCTGAAGACAAAAATGACGGTGACTTCAAGGCCTGGCAGGGGTGCAGCCCCCAGACTCACTCCCTCAGCCCAGCTCACCTATGGTTGGCGCTTGTAGACGTTCCTGCAGCTGCCACTGACTCCTGGGCTCCAGCAGGGGGAATGCGGAGAGGGAGTGGCTCCTGGGAGGGAGAGACTGGGGGGGCCCTGCCAGCAGGGGTGTGGAGGCCCCTTTCCCTGGAAGAAGGACAGGCAGCTGAGGTCCTGTCCAGGCTCCGGCCCTGCCCATCGTCCACACCCCTCCCGCCCTCCCTGGCCTCACCTGTGATGTGCAGCAGCTGCAGCTGCCCGCCCTGGCCTCCGAGGAGCAGTGGCCTGGCACAGCCAGGGCGGGGTGGAGGCAGCAGCTGGGCCAACAGGGGGGCGGAGGGGAGGCTGTGGTCCCACTTCAGCATGGGCACCAAGGGGAGGCGTTCATCCATCAGGTAGAGTGAGAACTGGAGGCCCAAGCAGAAACGAGACAGAGGGACATAACTGAGATGAAGAAGAGGGTCTGATGTGGCCCCATGTGGCTCTCAGGGTGAGTGCGAACCCCCAAGTGGTCATGCGCTGTGTCTGGCACTGACCATCTCTCCACCTTCATGTGCTCAGACCCACACAGGAGCATTTCCCAAGAGGGCAGCACCATCTTTCATCCTGATGGCACAGCTGGGAGAAGGGATCTCAGGAGAGGTGTGGAGGAGTCTCGTCAGATAGAAACCCAGCTGGCTTTCACCCAGCCTTCTGACTCACCAGACCCTGGAACCCATGCTTGACACACCTACTAATGCCATCGTGTCTGTGTGTGTGGCCGGGGCCAGACCCTCAGGGACCCTCAGACCTCCTCCCCTTTCCTGAGCACAGGGGAAATTGTGCGGCTTTGCAAAGACTGCTCCCCACTCCATGCCTTTGCTCCTCACCTGGCCCATCTCCCCCAGCCCCTCAAAGCCCTGCTCAGATGTCACTCCCGGGAGGCCTGCACCCACCTGCCAGTTAGCATGTTTCAGCCACAGACTTATTAGGGTTTTGTGATTCTTTCTTCACCTGCAGTTAGTTGTCCCAGGACCCTCTCTAGTAACTGGCTGAGACAGTGCCCGAGGGACAGGAGGGGGAAGGGGGCACTCACCTGGGTACAAATGAGATGGAGTGTAGGCTGCAGAGAATCGGGGCCGCCCTCCCCCAGGTACTGGGTTAGCAGGACACGTTCCCCTTTCTGGCACGATGCTTCTGCACCCACCCGGAAAAGCAGCAAACCACAGCCTGGCGGGCCCTGGGGAGAACGCCAGGTCAGCCCTCCCACAGTCCGAGGTTTAGGGCCCCACCGGTCTATTGGATCCCCTGGTCCTGCTACTTTTCATGCCCGGGGGGAGGTCCCCTGCCAGCCCCCACCCCATGTGTTTGCACTATCCCACTGCTGAGCCCGTGACAACCCCCAGCCCTCACCTGAGTGTCGATAATTTTCACTCCAGTGCGGTCACCCACAGTTAGAACCCGAGGGTGAGCGGTGAAGTCTGCCCAACGCCACGGAGACGGGTCCCGGAACACAAGGGTCTCAGGATCCTTGTAGATTTGCCGAAGCCTTGGGGAGTCAGGGGTGGGGGGAGAGACAGGTGGGGTTGGGAGATGCATAGCAACCTGGCCCTGGGTCCAGGACATATTGTGTGGGAAGTATGGGTTGCGGTTCAGGGGGAGCTGTTTGTGGGGTGGAAGGTTTTTGGGGAAGGGGCATTACCCATCGTGGGGTGTCCACAGACAGACGGCTCCAGAACGGCTGCAGACCACCAACTCCCCGGGCAGGTGAGGGCTACAGGGCATAAGTGTGATTAATGCGGTGCCACTCCCTTCTCCCGTGCCTCTCTCTGCCAACCAGCCCAACTCAGCCCCCTACCTGAGGTTGATCCCCGTGGCCCCCTTCTCAACCTTTAGCACCTGGAGGGGGGCTGGCCGCCCCTGCCTGCTGACCTTCCACAGGGCACAGTGGTAATCAGAACGGACAGCCAACAGAGCTGAGGAGGGATGGAGAGGGTCAGGGTCAGGCAGCAGGTCAGCGGGGAGGGAAGTAGCTAAGGGTCTTACATTCTCCCTGCACAGTGCAGGTCACCACCTGCCGGACAGGTCCCCGCAGCTGAATGTGGCCGGGGTTCCCAAGGATCCGAGGGTCGCCGCCTGGGGTCAGACGGACCTCTTGGAAATCTGGGCCTCT
>PVJN01028963.1:0-26802 GCA_004026805.1 Lasiurus borealis | reverse complement strand
AATAAGTATAAAAGTATGCATCAATATCAAATTATGTTTATAAAATTACTTGAAGACATGAAATTATTTAAAGCCATCATCATGATTGTAACTATATATACTATTGCAAGTATACATACAGCCTATCTAATAATAATATGCAAATTGACCATACCTCAGCTACACCCACAGGCCAAGCCCAGCAGCCAATCAGGAGTGAGTATGCAAATTAACCCAACCGAGATGGCTGCAGACACAGAGGGAGCAAGAGATTTGGGTTTCCCCAGCAATGGACGAAGCCAAGCTCCCGCAGCCCTGGCCTCTGCTGAAGGCTACAAAGTTTCAATAACAGAAGATAAATAAATCCCAACAATAATGGCAGCAGCCAAGAGCTGGACAGAGCAGGAGGTTTGAGTTGCTCCCAGCAATGGAGGAAGCTAAGCTCCTGTAGCCATGGCCTCTGCTCAAGGCTACAAAATTTCAATTGTAGAAAAACAAATCCCAGATACCAGGGCCTCTGCTTGGGTCACGGGGAAGGTGTGGTTGGCCTGCAAACCACCACAGGCCCCTTGTCCAGGCCACGCCCCAAAAGAACCCCCACCCTAATCTAGGATACTCTTCAGGGCAAAACAGTAGGCTCACACCCATGCACCAGACCTCTATCCTATCTAATAAAAGAGTAATATGCAAATGGACAATCACTCCAACACACAAGATGGCTGCCCCCATGGGGACATAAGATGGCCACCACAAGATGGCCAGCAGGGGTAGGAAGTTGGGAGGGACCAGGCATGCAAGGGAAGGCAGTTGGGGGCAATCAAGCCTGTAGGGGAGGGCAGTTGACGGGGACCCAGGCCTGCAGGGGAGAACAGTTGAGGGGTACCAGGCATGCAGGGAAGGGCAGTTAGGAGTGACCAGGCCTGCAGGGGAGGGCAATTAGGGGCAACTAGGCTGGCAGGGGAATGGTTAGGGGTGATCAGGTAGCAGGCAGAAGCAGTTGGGGGCAATTAGGCAGGCAGGCAAGCAGTTGAGCAGTTGGGAGCCAGCAGTCCAGGATTGTGAGAGGGATGTCCAACTGCCCATTTAGGACTGGCCCGATTCTGACTGCACTTTTAGGACAGTCGGACATCCCTCTCGAAAGGTCCCAGATTGGAGAGGATGCAGGCTGGACTGAGGGATACAACACCCCTGTGCATGAATTTCATGCACTGGGCCTCTAGTATATTTATAACCATGGATATTATATATAATGTTACATATATCTGAATAAGTATTGAAAGGGATCACAAAAATAACAATGCTTTATTAGGGAAGTGGTGAGTGGAATACTCTTTTTTCCCCACTCCACAGATAATCAACCATGTTTTAATGATTAATGTTCAGACCTTTTGCAACAGTGTGAGAATATCCAGATGAGCTAAGCACACTTTGACAATACACTATCAAATGTTATAGTTTCTGTTTCCTTCCAAACAGAAAACCCATAAGACTAATAAGAGAACCACCTGGCTACCTAAAATATGAATGTACAAAATTAAAGCACAACATTTACATAAATACCAAACCAACAATTCGTTTATACATTCTCAATGACTTTCTAAGATGGTCACGAGTGGTTCAAGGAATATTTTTTCCTCCAGTGGAGAAGGTATCTGTTTAATTTTACCTTACATTTTTATTTATTTATTTATTTATTTATTTATTTATTTATTTATAATATATTTTATTGATTTTTTTACAGAGAGGAAGGGAGAGAAATAGTTAGAAACATCGATGGGAGAGAAACATCAATCAGCTGCCTCCTGCACACCTCCTACCGGGGATGTGCCCACAACCAGGATACATGCCCTTGACCGGAATTGAACCTAGGACCTTTCAGTCCACAGGCTGATGCTCTATCCACTGAGCCAAACCGGTTTTGGCACATTTTTCTTTTTTAATGAAAGGTTCTCCCCGCCCCTCTTTATTAACTTTGTTAAGTGAGGCACATTTTTAAAAAGAAGTTCCCTTCAAAACAGAAACAGTACAGAAATCAATCTTCGTCTGGACCCTGGCAACCTTTGCTCATCTGTGGGAGTCTGTCAAATGTTACACAATCAGTTCTCACGTTTAAAAAGCGGATCTCCTCTCTCTCTCACGAGTGGAAAGCAAAATGGGCTGTTTCCCACATAAAAACACTCAGCACTTCAGAAATGACACATGGCCTACTCATCCTACACACTTCCTAAAATCTTGAAGTTAAAGAATATATATTTGAATTTCATCAAGACTGTTTTAGAGCGCCCCCCCAATTTTTACATTATTAGTAGTGGCATTCAAAATAAAAATAAGATCTGTTAAAAAGTTAAACTGTCATACTACAGTGGGAAGGCAGGGGAGGTTGGGGAGGAGGACTTTAAGAGATCAACCGAAGGACTTGTATGCATGTATATAAGGATAGTCAATGGATACAAAACACTGGGGAGTAGGGGGCAGGTGAGGCCATGTACTGGGGAGTAGGGAAGGCCCGGGAGAGTTCAATAGGGGGAAAAAAAGGAGACATATGTACTACTATTTGTAATACTTTAAACAATAAAAAAGTTAAACTGACTGTTCCACTAGATTTGAGTCTGCCTGATTTAAAGCCAGACATACAAGTCTGGTACCGTTTCTGATTTCAGACATACAAGTCACCTGAAAATGTGTCACATGCTAATTTCATAAATCATGGTCTTTGATTTTTCTAATCAGAGCTATTGAAAATGAATCAAAACTTAAAACGTATCCTTATTTAAACTAGAAAGCTTTGGGCCCTGCTTTTTAATTTTAAGACATAAGTATTTCTCTACTGTAACATTGTACAAATTTACAATTACATGGATGATCTACAGTAAAAATAAAAACACAAGTTTGGATTACAGTGTTTTCAAATTGTGAATCATAATTCAGCACCTATCATGTTATAACTAATAAGGTAACAGCAGTGTTGTATACTACAAAGCACTCCCTCCATGGTGTGGCACAGGGGTCGGTGAGAGCCCAGAAATGTTAAAAATCTTATGCCTACTTTTCTAAATCTGTATATTTCCTAAAGGTTTTGAAGTGATGAAAGAGGTCCTACGTGAATCACATTTTTGTAGGCTGGACTAGTTACAGCAGCTGTTAACGAGCATCAGGTACAACGCATACTGTGCTTACAATCAGACCACATGGTTGGGAAGTTTGCAACTCTTCGATCTTAATCTTTCCATTGCTTCCTTGGCTTCACATTGTTTTCCAGGGATGAAAAGCTGTTAGTATGTCCATTGTCAGCGGTCAGCGACCGTTCTGGTGGTCCTTCAGCTGCTCTTTCCGCCAGGAGGCTCCCTGCTTGTTGTAAGTCTTAATGTAGAAGTTTGTGAACAGAGTAATCAGGGAATTCATGTATCCAATTTGGAAATTAACCAACCAAGTGGGAATGAACATGGCCAGATGACCCCACAGGTGGTCTGCACAACTGTCAGCACAAACTAAAGTAACTGCCCCTGAGTGATGTACTTCTTCCACCAGAGATATGGACGCGTGGAAGGGACAGAGACAGACCATAGTATAAGTACATGAGGATGTGGATGAAGCTGTTAAGTGTGGCACCAAAATAAGAGTGGCCACAGGGGACCCAGTTCATCACGAACCACCAGATGGTCAGCATGGAGGCTTGATGATAGACCTGCAGGTCTGTGATCTGGTGGTTGTTCTTGCACAGGATGAAGAAGGTGTCCATGAACTCGATGAGTTTGGAGAAGTAGTACCACCAGAGGACACGGATAATCTTCATATCTGCTTCGCCCATGCTGCATGTACCCTGACAGAAGTTGTATTTGCCTTCCCATACTCCTATCACTAACTCACAGAACATATAGAGAGACAAAGGTGAGCCCAAGGGTTATATACCACTAAAACTCGTCAACAAGCAAGCGGCTGCCTGTTCTTCATGTATTTGGGCCCCAATCATACAATTAGTAAGTATATGGTGGGTATATAAAAGTAGGTATATAATTGTCCAGAAGAAACCATCCTTTTACTCTGGTATCTTGGGGGCCTAATAATGCCTTGAAATAGGTACTAAGTGATGCATCGAAATTTTGCATTTTAAAACCTCTTTGTTCCAGGCACCACAGCAGCTCAGAGAGCGGCGAGGAGACAGTGGGAGCACCCGTGGCCAGCCCTAGCCAAGGACAACCTGGGAGGAAGGCACCGCTCGCCCAGAACCGTGGCAATGAATTATTATTTTGTTTAATTTAATAATGTTTTTATAAAAATGAAAAGTATAAGACAACTTCACTGAAGATGGCAGTAAGAGTATCAGGATTGATCTAAAGTGGAAAAATAAGTGAACAGGACAAACATTTGCTTAAAATACTTTAAAATAACTAAATAAGTAAATAATACATTTTTTTGGTCTACATTTCTAGGAAAAAAATTCAAACTGTTAAAATTAAGAATGTCTCACAATAATTTACTCTTTTTGGCTAAATTTTATAAGTACAGGGAAACACAGGCACAGGGGAAAATAAGGATTATTTTCCTGGGGAAAATACAAATGTATTTTTTCAAATCTCATCTATTAGCCTATAGTTTAAATAAGCCATTTGGAACCCAAGACTTTCCATAAACTAACTCTAGCATACCCTTTTAAAATCTAATTTATCTTTGAACTCATTTCACCATATTTTGGCTAACCTATTTTCTTCTATATTTTTTTGCTATTCCTCAATGTCCATAATTTCTCTAGATATTTATATTCTTCTATCAAAAATACTTTATGAATCAAAGAAGATTGAATAAAAGCTGTATATTTTTCATACAAAACCTTTAATAAGCTAGTGAACATTTTCAAACCCTAGACAGGAATAGAGTATACATGGTTTCCTGAAAGTGTTTCATTATCATGTTTTTCCACAGAAAAACCTTATTAGATTTTAACTCTGAGATGTGGTTTGAGAAGTGGTGCTTTCAACCATTTTATCTTGCCTGCCTGTTAATTTATGAACTGATTTTAGCAATTTTAAATTAATTATGAATGTAATTAATTATAAGCTCACTAAAACATTTCTATGTTTATATTTTCATAAAACAAAGGGGGATAAATAAATATGAATTTTTTTACTTTCCTGGTTACATGACATAAAGTATATCATGGGAAACCCAGCATAAAAATGTTGGATGGAAAAAACAAAACAGCTCCTTAAATATTGCTGAGCTGGCAAAAAAAGTTAAACAAATAGACAAAAATGATGAAAAGCACAAATTCCTAGAGGTAAGTAAGCTTTATATCCAGTAACTGTTCTTAGGAGATCTGAAGAATGCTGAAATATTGGAGTTTTGATTTTAATGGACCATGCTTGAAAAAAAAAATCAAACCTAGGGGCTGAAAAAGGAAGTTAGTTAAGAGACTCTTGCATAAAACTAAAATGACTGAAAGGCAACACCCTAAGTGGGTGAACTAGGAAAATACAGCAAAAAGAATCGAAAAGGAAACTTGTTAAATTCGATTTTTGTTTTGAGTTTGGAGGGGATACACTAGAACAACTCATGCAGTGTATTTGCAAAAAGTACATTTTACAAATTTGTAAAGTGTCAAAAATATGAGTAAGAAAAAGATATTATAAAAATAAACATGTAGCCCTAACCGGTTTTGTTCAGTGGATAGAGCATCGGCCTGCAGACTCAAGGGTCCTGGGTTGATTCTGATCAAGGGCATGTACCTTGGTTGCGGGCATATACCCAGTGGGGAGTGTGCAGGAGGCAGCTTATCGATGTTTCTCTGTCATTGATGTTTCTAACTCTCCAACCCTCTCCCTTCCTCCTGTAAAAAATCAATAAAATACATTTTAAAAAATAAAAATAAACATGTATATTTATAAAATAAAATGCGGTGATAAAATGAATATTAATTGAAAAATTAATTAATTAATTAATTATGTACCTCAAATATGAAGTTCCATATTTGACTTAAACTTTAATTCAGACAAAATAAACTGTTAACAAAAAGACAGATCTGAAGTGATTATACAAAAGCAGAACACAAAGAATTTAAGAATATGCTACAGAAGGATGAGAGATCATCAAGATTTGACATATTAAGAGTTCTAGAGGAAAGTAGCAAAGAAAATTAGATAGAGGTAATATTCTAAAATGAATACACACATACATACTCAGATTTAAAGCCCACCATATAATAAAGAATTAAAAAACACACCAAATAATATTATGGCGAATCAGCATAATTCAAAGCCAAAAGAGACTGTCATCAATCATTGATAAAAGATTGATACCTATAAAAATGATAATTAGTATTAACCCAGAATTATATATATATAATTACATACACACACACACACACACACACACACACACACACACACACACATAACTACATGAGGAATAGTTCTATTATAGTAAAAACAAAAATCAAGAGTTTACCTACAACATACCTTCACTAAAAAACTATTTGGTACCATCCAATAACTTTTAATTTTACCTCATTAGATATAGAAAAAGCATCTGACAAAATTCAACACCATTTCATGATTAAAAACTCAACAACTTGGCTATAAAAGGTATGTATCTCAACATAATATTGGCCATATATGACAAGCCAAGCTAACATCATATCCAAAGGTGAAATGCTGAAAACTTTTCCTCTAAGATCATGAGCACGAAGATGCCAAAGCTCTCCATTTGTATTTAAAATAGTACTAAAAGGTCTAGCCAGAGCAATTAGGGAATAGCAAGAAACAAATGTCCCTCAAATTGGAAATGAAGATGAATAATTATTAGAGTTTGCAAATAAACTTAAATTTAGAAAATTCCAGACTTCATTCAAAAACTGTTAGAACTAATCAATGAATTCAATAAACTTTCAGAATATAAAACAAACATACAAGAATTAGTTGTGCTTCTAAACATTAACAAGGAACTAAAGAGAAATAAAGAAAATAATCCCAATTACAGCAATATCAAAAACATAAAATATTTAAGAATAAATTTAAACAAGATGATGAAAGAAATGTATACTGAAAACTGTAAGGCATGATGAAAGAAAGACAGAAATAAATGGAAAGATATGCTGTGATCGTGGGTTGAATTAATATTCTTAAAATGTTCATAGTCCTAAAACTAGCAAAAGATTCAATGTAATCCCTATAAAAGTTTCAATAACATTTTTCATAAAAATAGAAGAAATAATACAAAAACTCATATGAAACCACAGAAGACCCTGAAGAGTCAAAACAATACTAAGAAAAAGAACAAAAGTGGGAGTATCACACTTTATAATTTCAACAAGAGTAGGGTACTGGTATATAAATTAGTACACAGGCCCATGGAGGAAGTTAAGAGCCCCAAAAATAAATCCATTAAACTAATAAGCATATATAAACATGTTCAACATTATATGTCATTAGAAAATCACAAATTAAAACAAGATACCAACAACTCTTATTAGGATGATAAAAATCAAAAACAGATACCAAATGCTAGTGAGGATGTGAAGCAATAGGGTCTCTCATTCACTGATGGTGGAAATGAAATGCAAATTAATACAGTCAACTTTGCAAAACAGTTGGCAGGGTTTTTTTCTTTTCTTTTCTTTAAAATAAAATTACATATATTCTTAACCATTTAATCTAGCAAAATAATTCTTGGTATTTACACAAAAATCTATGTCCACACAAAAACTGGCACACAGATATTTATAGCAGCTTTATTCATAACAGCCAAACATGGAAACAAACAAAGTTTTTATAGTAAGTGAATGTATATTCAGACAATAAACTATATGCTAAAAGGAAATGCATTATCAAACCATGAAAAGATATGGAGAAAATTTAAATGCATATAGGTAGCTAAGCAGAAAAAGTCTATCTGAAAAGGTTACATACTGTGATTCCAACCATATGACATTCTAGAAAAGGTAAAACTGGAGACAATAAAACCAATAGTGGAATACACGCTGCTTACAAGCATGTATGTGCATTAAAAAGAGGCCACATATTAAATCTGACAAACTAAGGGGAGGCTACATGGTGGCTTTACAAACTCAGAGATCAAAAGTAACCACATAGGATGGTCTAAACATAAACATTTCTAACTAAAAGTAGGTCATGGTATGTAGTCACATCCTAGGCCTGTGGCTTCCTTAATAAAGGTTAATCTTTACCTTTAGTGAGTTTGTCTATTGTCCTTTTGCAACTAAGATAACAAAACTTTGGAATGTCAATCTGCATTTCCAGATCCCTCAGGGCAGAACAGTCCCAGGGCAGGAGACCACAGAATACCCTCATGGTCAAACTGTTTTCCATATACCATCTCTATGTGCCTGACAGGTTAATTATTAATATCCTGCACCCACCAATGTAAAGTAAGTACCTATGTGTCTATCCATTTTACTTTTTATCCAGCCCCAGAGATTTGATCTCTCCTGTTCCATTAATCTATCAGCAATAGATTTCATATAATCTTCCTAACATCTCCTCCTTCATTCTAACGTATAAAATAAGCTGCAAAACTGCCATTCTCCAGAACATTTTCTAAATCTGTTGAGATTTTACTTCCCGAATACTGTCATTAGTTTGGCTCATATCCAAATAATAAAAGACTAATATGCAAATCAACCAAACAACAGAATGACCAGTCACTATGACACGCACTGAACACCAGGGGGCAGATGCCCAATGCAAGAGCTCAAAGCAGGAGTTCCCACAGGGGGCGTGCCACTCAGCAGAAGTCGGGCTCATGACTGACTAGCACAGCAACGGTGATGATATATAATTTCTTTATAGGAAATAGTGAAATGTCTACTTTTTCTAAATAATGTTTTATATAAATGAATATAATGGTAAAAATCAGTTTTCTATTCTACACTCTGAGCTCCTTTAGAGAAGTAAAAATATCTGCTTTTACAAATTAAATAAGAATATGCAGAGAATGATATGGACAAAGTAGAATGTATCCTAGATATTTAGAGTACTGCTTTTATTAATTGCATTAAGCATGTCAAAACACTAATTTTCATTATTTCCTCCTTTTTTATTTCCACGCTCTCCTTTTTTCTGTCTTAAAACTTCAAATTTTCCTTTTGTTACGCCCTGGCCTTAATAAAAATTGCAAAACAAAGGTGAGTATTTAATATTATGTTTTTTCAATCACATTATTTTCTCTAATAAAAATAGGTACTGTAATTTAAGATTTAAAAAATACATGCCTGTAAATTATTAAACTTTTAATAATTAAACTTTAAACAATTAACTTTTGTAATAGCCTTTCCTAAATTAAATTACTAAGACACCTATTTATATCCAGTACTCTGAAATTTCTGGCAATATATACCATAAACAATAAAATTCTATCTAATAAAGAGGGAATATGCTAATTGACCCTCATGCTGTTTCAAAGATGGTGGTGCACACAGCCAATAAGAAGGGAATATGCTAACTGACTTCCTTGCCCTCAAAGATGGTGGCACCTACAGTCCATAGGGAAGGAATATTCTAATTGACTGGCATGCCCTCAAGGATGATGGCGCCCACAGTTATAAGATAGCAGCACCCAGTCCCCTCAGTCCCACCAGGGTGGCAGGCACACAACAAGGCCAGACTCTCCCTTAAGTGGGTCTGGCCACTCCGCATATCTGCCTCTGGAGTCCCCAAGTCCCCTCAGCCCCCCAGATGCCCAGGGCTGGCCCAAGGCACAAGCAAGCTTCAGATGTTGGCTGCCCAGCCTCCCAGGGCCACCCGAGGCTCAGGTAACCAGGGTCAGCAGAGCCTTGTGCTGCCAGCAGTGGCAGCAACAGAGGTGTGATGGAGGCATTGCCTTCCCCTGACTGCCGGGTCACCCCCACTCCAATGCATGAATTTTCATGCACTGGGCCTCTAGTTATTCAATATCACAAAAGTAAAACAAAACAAAATTTTCACCCAACATTTCTATATGATATATCTTAAAAATACATGTACAGTTTGACTATAAAAAGACATTAGGAATTTGGGGGGAATCATGAAATGATTTTTAAATCTTGATTTTTGGTGGTAGCTGCAAAATTAAGTGTCAAAATTCAAAAAGTGGTACACTTAAAATGGGTGGGTTTTACTGTATATGATTTATGGTTCAATAAACTTGAAAAAAATACACATACACTATTAGTAACTTATTTTTGAACTTAGACTCAATTTAAGTTTATGATATAATTTAGGTATTATTGTTTAAGAGAAGTCCTACCAGTTACAATTGCCCAAAGATATCTTTTTAAAAAAAGAGTATTGGATTAATATCTGACTCTGATAACAGCAAGCAACTGTCTTTCTCTGAACTATGATGAAAGAAAAAAAAGTAGTGGTCACCTAAAAATTGTACACAAATATTATTGGGAAACTAATTAAATAACTCTCCCTAAGTGCAACCTGACCAATGCTTTAACAAGGTTACAGTTTGAACCACACTAATCATCTGGTTTGCAAGATTTCCTGCTGGACATCAACACTAACCACTCGTTAGACCCAAAACCACCTTGGGAAATAGCTGTGGCTAAGATTTACACAGACCAGTAATGGACTAAATTACTGGTTCAGTTGAAAAACAGGTCATAAGCATATATAACATGACAGAAATTGAAAAGTCAATAAAAAGAATTATATATCAGAGTCCCAGCCCCACTCCTCAAAATTTAGCTGAGAGTTTTAAGACTGAAGTTGTAGGAAGACTTAAGTCTAATAATTTTCTCACATAAACCTTATAATTACCATGAAATATAGATTTGATGAATAACATATTGGGAAAGATGATCAAGTTTTTAATATCTTTTAGATAGGAAATAGAGTAATTCCATCTAACACCTTTAACATATTTTCTTCAACAATTATACATTAATCTAGAAGAAAATAATGTAAAAAAAAGCCTCTTTTTCCTATGCAAGATTAACATATTTCTTAGCTAAGAAGGATAATTTCTTCAAGCAGAATATATTACTTGCTATAGTCACATAAAATACATATTTCAAAATAACACATTTGATTTTCCCTCCAAATAAACTATATATCTATGAAGTATATGAGGGTAACATAGTCAACATAGGTAAATGATGAGTGAGCATATTATGTAACTAATAATAATAATATTAAGTACTAACATCAATAGGAGACAGGATGATTAACAAAACAATAGGACATTCATAAGGGTTTAGTTCTGATCCTGATTAGTTTGTTTATAGAAGGAACTAATAGTTTCAAATTCTGTTCAGCAGAGAACTAGATATTATCATTACCACTTCAACTAGAGTCATTATACACTGAGTGGCCATATTATTATGATCTCTGAACACATAATAATCTATCCACTCAGTGTACCATGTATATCCTAAATAATAAAAGGCAAATATGCAAATTGTCACCTTGAAAGGAGTTTAACCAGCAGGCAGGCCAGCCAACTGCTCATGTTCCCTCCCCCTTACAGGCTGACGGGACCCCACTCACGCAAGATTTCATGCACCGGGTCTCTAAAATATATATGTATATACACACACACACATACATCACTGAATGTCCAGATTATTATGTGTTCAGAGATCATAATAATCTGGCCATTCAGTGTATTTCTTTATTGGTCTTATTTGTAAGGAAAGTTTTCATTACAAATGAATATTTTAATCTAAGGAAAGTTTTGATGGGCAAATTTGTAAAATGGATTATCAAACCATATATTCACACTTTTACTTTCAGCTTTGACATGTAAAAAGCTTGGAATATCACTCGAATTCTTAAAACAAGTAAAAAGCTGAATAAACTAAGATCACTGATGTGCCTTAGATCCATCAAAGAACTCTCACAGGACTAACTGCCACCCCAAAATCCACCAAGATAGGAAAATCCAGTTAGACATGCCAAGAACTTCCTACCCAGAACAGAAGCTGCTGGACACATATTATATGATAAATTTGAGGAATTGCTGGAGACTCAATGAGACCAAGTATGAGAATAAGAACTCTTGGGGGTTGATGTCATAGGGTCTCCAAACTGTTAGGAGTTTTCTCCCCAGAAATCTTACCAGAATTTCAATGTGAAGAGCCAAGAAATTTCCCCTCTTACCTCTGGCAAAGGGAGTAGAAAAATACCCACTGTGAATTATGATTAGAGCTTTCCCCTAACAAAGGCCTATTCTTCAAGTAAAAAGACTTTAATAAAGCTTTATAAAACCTTCCACCTCCAGAAAAAGTATTCTAGCTCCCTCTAGCCATCTTGTATCTTATAAAATGGGGGAGGGTATGTGTGTGCTAACAAGTACTTGTAAAGGACTGAACCCACTAAAAGACAAATATTTTTATCATAAGAGAATAGGATGCTTCCCTACCCCAATGCCTTACTAGCCTTACAGTAGATAATAGCTAAAAGAGCTATAAGGTGTAGATCTATCTAAGGAGGAATTCTTAGGGAAGCCAATAAGAGAGATAAGAACAAGGACCTATAGATCATTAGGAATGTGAATCTTGTGGCAACTTACAACAGAAAATATTAAACAAGCTGCTCACTTCAGACCAAATCACAGAAATTACCAATAAAATTCTATTTACCACAATATCTATTGCAAAAATATGTTCATATTTTTGAGGTATAACTGACATATGACATTAGTTTCAAGTAATGTAATAAAACAGTATTTGTATATACTGTAAAATGATCACAATAAATACAGTGGTACCTCGAGATATGAGTTTAATTCATTCCGTAACCTTGTTCCTGTATCAAGTTGCTCGTATCTCAAAGCAAATTTCCCCATTGAAATCAATTGAAATGCCGTTAATCCGTTCCACTCCCCAAAATGCCACCCCAGTTGTTCTTGTTACGTGTTTTTTAATAAGAAAATGTATTTATAAATGACAAATATTGTATAAAAACATAATAAAAGAGAATGTAAAGGAATAAAATGGTTTTATAAAGTGTATTTACCTACTCTTTACACTCTTAATGCTACACTTTATTCCTAAACTGAATGTAACTTAACTAATCTTCACTGAACTTAACTGCTACCGGTTTTTGCATTTTGGCCAATTTCAACAAAAAAAAACACACAAAAAAACATGTCCAATGAGGTTTGCCTCTTCCTCCCTTTCAGAATGTTTCTGAAATGGGTGAGGCAAGTTTCATTGAACAGCTCTGATGCATGACCGGTAGCAACTTTTTCAGGGTGTTTCTGTTCCACAAAGTATGACACCCTCTCCCACATTCCTAAGATCTCCTTTATCTCACTTGTAGAGATCTCCTCCACCTCTGGCTCCTCTTCAAAACCAATTTCTTGGAGAACCTACGCATGTTGCTGAGACCGCAACTCTTGTAAGTCTTCTATGGTGAGTTCCAGAGAGTGCTCCTCCATGAGCTCATTCACGTCTCTCTCATCCACCTCCAGGCCCATGGATTTTCCCAGAGACACTATTTCCTCCTCCACTGGTACCTCAGGTTCGAATCCTTCAAAGGTCCTTTTGGCAAAGGCCTCAGGCCACAGCTTCTTTCATGCAGAGATCAAAAGTCCTGGTTGTAACACCCAGCCAGGCCTGATCAATAATTCTGAGGCATATCACGATGTTAAAGTGGTTCTTCCAGAACTCTCGAAGGGTGATGTTTGTGTTCTCCTTCACCTCAAAGCAGCACCGGAACAGGTGCTTGATGTACAGCTTTTTAAAATCAGAAATCACCTTCTGATCCATGGGCTGCAGGATAGGAGTGGTGTTGGGAGGTAGGTAGACAACCTTTATAAACTTGAACTCTTCGAGGAGTTCATCTTCGAGGTTCGGTGGGTGAGCAGGACGAGGAGGGCTTGCATGGTTAGGTTGTTTTCCTGTAGATATTTCTTAACAGAAGGGCCGAAAACCGGGTTTATCCACTCCACAAAGAACTGCCTGGTGACCCATGCCTTCGGGTTTGCCCTCCACATAACTTGTAGTTTATCTTTTAAAATCTTATGTGACTTAAAGACTCTGGGGTTTTCCGAATGGTATAAGAGCAGAGGCTTGATCTTGCAGTCGCCACTCGCATTGGCGCACAGTGCGAGAGTTAGCCTATCCTTCATGGGTTTGTGGCCTGGCATCGCCTTATCCTCTGCCATTATATAAGTCCTATTCAGCATCTTCTTCCATAAAAGCCCTGTCTCGTCACAGTTGAAGACTTGCTGGGGGATATATCCTTTGGCTTCTATCAGTTCGGAAAATGTTTTGAGGTAATCCTCAGCTGCCTTCACATCCGAACTTGCTGCCTCACCATGCCTGACGATGGAGTGAATGCCGGACCTTTTCCTGAAGTTATCAAACCAGCCTCTATTGGCTTTAAATGAGTCTTTCAATGCTTTGTCTGTGGAAGTGCACGGGGTCTGCTTCAGCAAATCACTGTAAATCACTCGCGCCTTCTCACATATGATGCCCTGTGTTAATGTATCTTCTTTAAGCTGCTTCTCCATCACCCACACCATCAGTAGATTCTCCATCTTTTCATGGAGAGAACTATGGAGCTTAGAAATTATTGTAATGCCCTTAGCTGGCGTTATACCCTTTATCGATTCCTTCTGTTTAAGCACAGTGCATATCGTTGAAGTACTACACCCGTATTGCCTCACCAAGTCAGCCACTCGCACACCTTGCTCATATTTTTCTTTGATTTCACGTTTTAATTCAATAGACATCATTGTTTTCTGAGCACTGACCTTTCCACTCGCTTTCTTCGGACCCATGGTTATAAAAAGAAATGTGATAAAGTATGTAAATGCACAAATGATGCTTCGACAACAAGGTAAACAAGCCCACTAACTGAGGCGTGGGAAACTATGAGACGCTCGAGTCGCAGTAAACTGGTGGGTTGTGTGCAGCCAGCTGATCTGCGCGATTACTCGTATCTCAAATGTTGCTCGTATTTAAAAGCAAAAAATAAGCTTGCTTAATGGCTCGTATCTCAAAAATCTCGTATATTAGGGCACTCGTATCTCAAGGTACCACTGTATAGTTAAGCTGTCATCACATATAGTTACAAAATCATCCTTTAACAAAAAAATTATAAGGCATACTAAATAGCTATAAACATCTCAAGGAACAACAACAACAAAAAAAAAAAACACACATCAGAACCCATTTCAGAAAGAACAAAGATTTTGAAATAAAAGGCTGGAAATTTAAAATAAAAATGGTTAATATATTGAAGAATCTAATGCAAAAAGAAGATAACATTCAATAGTAGATGATTAATATATAGATGGTAATTCTAAGAAAGAATCAAAAGAAAATGCTAGATATCAAAACAGTAAGGAAGAATGCCTTTGATGGGTTCATTAGTAGAGTCAACTTAAGCAAGGAAAAAATCATGAGCATGAAAACAGGCTTAAAAAAACTTCCTAGATCAAGCATGTCAAACTCATGGCCTGCAGGCCTCATGTGACCCACAAAGAATATTTTTGCAGCCCAGTCAATATGTTTGTAAGAAATTTTGATAAAAAATTCATAACTTAATTTTTACAATATCCTATTATACATAATTAATAATGAACTAAAAGCGGTTTTTACATATATTTTATTAATTTTTTACAGAGAGGAAGGAAGAAGGAGAGAGAGCTAGACACATTGATGGGAGTGAAACATCAATCAGCTACCTCAATCACACCCCCCACCGGGGATGTGCCCACAACCAAGGTACATGCCCCTGACCAGAATTGAACCTGGGACCCTTGAGCCCACAGGCTGATGCTCTATTTATTGAGCCAAACTGGTTAGGGCACGAACTACAAGTTTGCTAATGACTGATTACTATAATCGTGTTGCATTCATTTCCCTTATGTGCCTTATGTGCAGGTGCACCCTTTCTCTCCACTAATACTAACAGTGAATATTTTAGCAGACAATTGACAAGTCATTAGTCTTCTACTGACTTGATTTGTGTGCACAACAGGAAATATTTCACTTTTGGAGAACAAGAAAAGTAGGCATGTTTGTGTTATGGTTATTAATTTATGGTTATTCAGTGTCTGGTAAATTAATGCTCAAGAATATTAATTTTTATTAAAATGTCCTATTATTTTATGTTAATGATTACTCATTTATTTCAGCCCTTTGTATTCACCATGTCTCTATCAAAATAAACCTATGTTTCTATGAAAATTGAGGTTTTTATTTTTTTGTGGCCCACATAAACTTAAACCTTGTTTGGTCCATTTTAGAGTTTGAGTTTGACCTGCTTGCCCTAGACTAAACTGCAAAAAGAAACAAAAAGAAGAGGAAGACAAAACCACAGGGCAGAACAAGAACTGTGAGGTCATTTTAAAAGAAATAACATATGTGTAATATTTGAAGTGATAATAGATATATTTGAATAATAACAATTAAGATGATATATTTGAAGTAATAACAGAAAATTTTCTAAAATTAATAACAAAAATCAAACCACAGATCCAGGAAGCATAGAAAAAAAAGACCAATATTAAAATCCTACACTTATGTATTGTATTCAAATAGAGTATCAATGAAAAAGAGGAAATCGGAAAAAAGCCAGAAGAAAAAAATAAAAAAACTTGTAAATAAAACGTATATGAGGAAAACCATCAAGATTACAGTAGACTTCTCTTCAAAAACTATACAAGCTAAAAACTGGAGTGAAATATTCAAAATGTTAAAAGAAATAAAAAAGAACAGAGATATGTCATACTGTAAGGTCAGTGGGCAGTATAAGGTAAGGGCAATGTGGGTGATTGTAGAGACAGTGTAAAGACAGCTTAACCCAGCCCCAGCAGTGATAGGTTGCTTGCTTATTTACAATCATTCTAGCCCTCGAGTTTGCAGAGGCCTGGAACCAAAACCAAGACCCCAGGTATTAGCAACTAGTGTCAGCTAGGGGACTTTCCATAACCTACTTTGCAGCAAAATAGCATTTAGAAAAACCCACACAAAGATCCAGAAGCAAGAAACAGAATCTGGACACATATAAAACTGAGTTTAGAAGAATAGAGGCTGCTCAGTTTTGGGTACTGATCCCCTGAGCCAGCAGCGCTCCTTTTGGAATAAAGGTGAATTTCTGCATCTCCTGAGTGCTTGGTGGTCTGTTTTCCCACCTTTGGTTACTTTGCCGTAACAATACCACATAATAAGATATACCACAATGTAATAAACAGTAATACAAATAGTATGGTACGTATGTAAGAACTAGAGGCCCGTTGCAGGAAGATTCCTGAGATAGGGCTTCCTTCTGTGGTCTCTGCTGCCCCTGCTGCTTCCCTCCCTTCTCCGCCACCCCGCTTGCTTGCTTCTCTGCAGCTTCCATCCCTTCTGCAGTGCTTGGCTTCCTTCTATGCTGTCTTCAGTCTTCCTTCTGTGCCTGGTCATGCAAATTAACTGCCATCTTGGTTGGGTTAATTTGCTCCTGATTGGCTGGTGGGCATGGCTTGTGGGCATAGTGAAGGTATGGTCAATTTGCATGTTTCTCTTTTATTGGATAGGTTAAACAGATAAATTAATGCAACAGAGTAGAGAGCTCAGAGATAGTCCCATGTAATATATGGGAACTTAATATAGGATAAAGAGGCACTACAAAACAATGTGTAAAGGGTACACAGTTTATTCGTTCAGTGGTTCTCAAACTTCTGCATAAATCAGAATCAGCTCTAATACTGAGATTGATGGGCCCAAGAGCAGAGTTTCTGATTAAGTAGTCTGGGATGGTGCTAGAGACTTGCATTTCTAACAAGCTCCAGGGTAATGCTGATATTGAAGCTTCTGGTCCAGAAACTATATTCTGAAAACACCACTTTAGTGCTGTCAGGAACTCAGTTGACTGGAGAGAGCAAGCTCCCAGGTGTGGGAGTTGCTGATTAAGCAACAATGAGGGAAAATGAAAGTAAGAGAGAAACCTTTAATAACTTACTTATGAGCAAGCAGTTAAAAATTGAGAAGCACCGATTACTCCCTATTCCATTTTCCCCACAGAATTGTGCACAGGTGCAGGTTATATGAAGTAGCACAGAAATAAGAGTCATCTTACTACTGTTGGAATCCTGAACAATAGTTTTATGGACCCTAGGGTGGGGATTGAAAAAGGCAGTCAAGAGGAGGAGTGTGAAAGTACTGAATACTGAGTCAGAGTGGGGACAAGTATCTTGAAGGTTTCTCCCTCCTACTTCTAATAAGGAGGCCTAAGCAGAAGCACCTCAAGACCTCCTCTATCCAAAGTGTCAGATAAAGAGAAATAGGAATGAAAACCCCTGAGCTAGGAATGCAACTATGTTAAGAGTGGCCAGCCATTGGGGCCTGAATATTTGAATGCAATCCATTGATTGTGTACCACCTCTAATGAGAGAAGAATATTTTTTCCCTGAGGCTTGATAGGTAAAGCCTCGGTAATTGCCCAAAGTCAGGCCTAAAAAATCACACACAGGCTTTTAACCAGAAAGTAGACTGAAACATATGCTACTAGGAAAAGTGGCTCATTTTAGAGAAGAACTTACAAGCGGACATTGGATCTTTATCTAATACTAGAGGTGTAGTGCACAAAATTTGTGCACAGGTAGAGTCCCTAGGCCTGGCCTGTGATCAGGGCCAATTGAGGCCTTCAGCTGCCAGCCCCCCTGAAGGTCAGCACACATTACAGCAAGTTGTTAAACTTCCAGTCAGTTGAACTCCTGGGGGTATAATTTGCATATTAGCCTTTTATTATATAGAATTATATGCAAAGTTAGACTCTATAGGGAAAAATGTGAAATATAAAGTTAGTAGGAAAAAATTATACAGATAAGCCTTTGCCTATAAGGATAATAAAGGAATTCTTAAAGAAACTTAGTACAAATCACAAGGCAATAATTAATGAACTGCATTATATTAGAATTAGGGATTTATTAATTTTTTAGCAATAAATACTAACGACAAAGTTTGTATTCCATTTACAGATAAAAGATATTCATTTTATATAAAACCTTTTAGGGATTAATATATAAATTTACAAAGAACTCCTGAAAGTTGGCAAAAAATATGGATCAACCTTAATTTTAAACAAGACTAATGAATAAGGAATTAATTGAAAATTTATGATAAGAAATGCAAATTAAACATGATGTACCGATTATTAAAAGAGTAAAATTAAAAGTTGGATAATGCCAGGTTTTAGGAATGTAGGAATTTGTGTATTGCTGGTAGGACTGCAGTCTGTCACCACCATTCTGGAGAACAAATCGGCAATATTTACATATATGCATGGCCTATCATACAGCATTTACACTTTTGTATGGAAATGATGATCAACAATTGATGGACAAATGAATTTTTTCTTGCACTTAACCATAAGAACACATAAAAGGTATTGGGTTGGTAAGGAGTTAAGAGACAACCTAGAGCTAGCTCCATTATGAGAGTGGATAGAGAAAATATGGAGGCTGCAACTTTGAAAAGTGAATTAGATTTATACATAGTAACAGAAAGATGCTAAAACATGGGAATTCGTGTACATATATCAACAGTTTTGAATTTTAAAAGCACAATGTATAGTGGATTTTAGAAGCATAGACCTTAGTGGGAAAAAGTAGGAAACAGAATGAGTTCTAACAAAATAACATTTTTCAAAATAAAATATATACATACAAAAAATAACACATAGATTGCAAAATAAGGGCACATATTAAAATGGCTCCCCCAATGATAGAGAAGATAGTATGAAAACTAGGGAATAAGGACAAAAATTTAATGTATGTGTACACACACATACACACAAACACACAAACACACACACACACACACACACACACACACACACGGGCCTTGCAAGACCAAATAAGATAATATGCCATAAACTGATAAACTAAGGAGTATAATTAACTCCCTTCACTTGAGGTTAAGTCAGAAAAAGATTATGATTATCCTGATAAAGTAAAAGACAATATTACTGACAACTAACCCAAGAGGGAGAAGTGTAAGTGGGAACAAAAACCACATTTTGCAAAACACAGTTGAATCACAAAATAAATAAATTGTGCTGGAACTTCCCATGATGTGCATAAAAGACTATCTGAGGTCAAATCTTTTATCAATACTTCACTCAGAACCATATATTTTAGGCTAAGAACATAGAAAGAAACAAATCTAATAGTAATTCTAAGCAAACTCACGTGTTCTAAAGGACTATTCCAGCCATTTTTTAAATAAATTCTTACAAATCTTTGCAAGACCATTCCATGATCAATTCTAGCTCCCGCTCCCCTAATCCTGTAATATTCTTCCCTATTTGCCCTTTTAAGATATTCATAGTTCCCTTGGTATATATTATCCTTTGTGCAGCAACCTTATAAACCAAACTTTGTTAGACCACAGATGAGTTCCTGGCAGCCTTTGATTTATGGGCATTAATAGCACAGCATTATGGGGTACACAGAAGAAGCTGCTCTGGAACAGCTGGAGGCTGCTGTCACTAAAAGCCTCCCATTTACTCCAGGTCCTTTTTTCTTTCACTCTGAGGAGAGCTGACAGGATTGCTATTTTGGAACAACTGCTCTGTTCTAGGTAGTCTAACCTATTTGTTTCATTCCAGTAATATCTAAAGTGAAATGTAAATACTAAATGAGTTAAAACAGTAAAATGTTAGAACATGCACCAGTAATATAATGTGAATGCTTTTTTAGACATGCTACTTATAGTAAACCTGGTAATTTCATAATCTGAACGCCCATCCTTATGTCACTTATCTACTTAATTCCTCTTTTACTGCCACTCATACAATCAAATGTTATAGGCCCTATAATAAAGGTTAAGTCACAATAGGAATAAATGGAGAACTTGTAAGTGCCCATACAAACATTTTTGAGATACCTAATGGGTCAACATTTTTGTTGTTATTGTTAATCCTCACCCGAGGACATTTTTTTCTATTGCTTTTTAGAGTGTGTAAGGAAGGGTAAGAGGGGAAGAGAAAGAGAAACATTTATGTGAGAAAGACACAAGGATTGGTTGCCTCCTGCATATGTCCTGACCAGGGCCTGGGAGCAAACCTGCAGCCCAGGTATGTGCCCTTGACTGGGAATCAAACCTGTGACCCCTGAGTGTGTGGACATTTTAACCATTGAACCCAGTGGCCAGGACACATCATCATTTCTTAAAACAGACCTTGAAAGTAATGTAAATGATGAGAATTTATTTTTTTTCAAATGATAAGAATTTAAATGTGGAATATTTCAGAGTTTGATTTAGCTAATACTTGTGACCAATGAAATAATGCTGTGTTGTGTTTTTTTGTTGTTGTTTGTTTTTTTAAATATATTTTGTTGATTTTTTACAGAGAGGAGGGGACAGGATAGAGAGTTAGAAACATCAGTGAGGGAGAGACATCGATCAGCTGCCTCCTGCACGCTCCCCATTGGAGATGTGCTCGCAACCAAGGTACATGCCCTTGAGTGGAATTGAACCTGGGACCCTTCAGCCACAAGCCAATGCTCTATCCACTGAGTCAAACGGGTTCCAGCTAATGCTGTGTTTTGAGTACTTTCAACTAACACCAACTTCTGATTCATGAGCTTTAATTATAAGATACCAAAAAATAATAATAAATTGCTATCTAATATAAATTGTTAAATTGCTTATATAATATTTAATCCATTAAGTATTAAGATCTCCCTCATGCCTCCTTTTCATCAAAATTGTCATCATTTAAAACAGAATATAAGTTATTTTAAAAATCTCAAAGCAGCCGCAGTGGCTCAGTGGTTGAGTGTCGACCATGAACCAAGAGGTTATGGGTCTGATTCCAGGTCAGGGCACATGCCTCGGTGGCGGGCTTGATCCCCAGTAGGTGGCATGCAGGAGGCAACCAAGCATCGATCTTTCACTTTATCTCTCTCACTATTCTCTCTAAAACCAATAAAAAAGATATCTTAAAAAATCTCAGAGTAAATAAATTTAGTAGGTAGATAAGTTTTCTATAATAAGCAGTTATTTTACTATTATTTCTGCAATCTACTTTCAATACTTTATCTTCTATCCTATATAATAAAGAGGTAATATGGAACTTGACCATCATTCCAACACTTAAGATGGCGACTCCCATGTGGTCAAAGATGGCCACCCCCATGTGGACACAAGATGGCCGACACAAGATGACCAGGAGAGGAGGGCAGTTGTGGACAATCAGGCCAGCATGGGAAGGCAGTTAGGGGTGACCAGGCCAGCAGGGAAGGGTAGTTAGGGGCAACCAGGCTTGCAGGGGAGGGCCGTTGGGAGGGGCAAGGCCTACAAGGGAGGGCAGTTGGGGTGACCAAGCTGGCAGGGGAGGGCAGATGGGGCAACCAGGCTGGCAGGGGAGGGAAATTAGGGGTGACCAGGCCAGCAAGGGAGGGTAGTAAGGGGCAATTTGGTTGGCAAAAGGGGGCAGTTAGAGGCAAGCAGGCCAGCAGAAGAGGTGTCGATCACCCTGGCAGGGTAGTGGTTAATGTGTGATCAGGCTGGCAGGCAGAAGCAGTTAGGGACAATCAGGCAGACAGGCAGGCAAGCGGTTGGGAGCCAGCAGTCCTGGATTGTGAGAGGGATATCTGACTGCCCATATAGGCCCAATCCCACAGGCAGTCGAACATCCTGTGAGGGATCCCAGATTGGAGAGGGTGCAGGCTGGGCTGAGGGACACACACACACGTGTACCAGGCCTCTAGTAAGTTAATAAAAAGTATTTCATAAGAAATTTTTTCTACTCAAGGAATTAATTTTATCCAGAGTGATATTTTAAAGAAAATATTAATTTTCTGAAGAAAAATACCTAAGATATTGCTTTATAAAAATAAAATCATGCTTTTAAAAAAATTGTCAACGTAAAGGTAGAAATTATTTTTTATTAAATATTCCCTTTAAGGATTCAAGTGAACAGCCTAACACTAAAAAAATATTTTCTTATCATGTCCCTAAGTATAGTAAAAAGTCTTTAGCAGGTATGTGGACAAATGAGGAATTCTAAGGCATGATTGATAATGTCAACAATACTCATGCCCATATCTATCTGGATCTCCATTCAGCAAATGCCCAGGTAATGCAATTTAAACTCAATATTTAAAATCACTAAATCTTGGGGCCAAAACTTAAAAGAATACTTAATCTGACCACTCATCCAATGCTTAGAGGACCTTCACAAATTATCCATTTAATGACTATAATAATTGTGACAAAGTTAGTCCAAAGAAAGGTAATGTGTTACCTTGAGAAAATACTATTCACTATCCCTTTATTGTAGATTAAACCATATAAAATAGCTATTATTTTAGGTAAAAATGGTCTGATATTGGTGATTTTGTATCAATGTAATAAAGTTAGGTAAACCCTAATACATCTTTGTATTTCTATGTTCAGTTAAAAAGTTTCTCTCTGCTTTCAAAACACTGACCCCAGAAAATAAGTCAATCTCTTTTTTTTCATATAAAAAGCTTCAAAATAGGTAACTTATTTCAAGTAGTGCCTTTAATTGTTCTTTGTACTATATGTTTTTATGTCCCTTCAACTCTATATTCACTGTCCTTTAAATATGTTCCAATTTGAAAAGAACCTTTTAAAAGAACAACACCTAGTACTAAAAGGAACTATGTGATTGATATAAGTTCAAAAAGAGTAGGACTCCACTCTTCCTCCTCCGTCTCCCCTTCTCCTTTGGAAATTTGATTTCAATTATATCAAAGTAAAGTTATATTAGTTTTTAAAACCTGCTTTTAAAACTTACTAAATAAAACCCCTAAATGTGAAATATGTAAATATGTTATATGGCTAAGTTGGGATTCTAATCCTCTACTGATGCTTAAGTTTTAAATATAATTGCTAATATTTATTGCTTTTAAACTTCACTTTGGATATGGCCCAACTATGCCATTCTCCAAAAAAATTTTTTTAAATACAACTTCATGTCATACACAAATGTCAAAAAAATGCTTTCAACATATTCCTCCAAATCATTAATAACATACTGAGCAGAATAGGAATAAAGGTAGTAACCTGTGGCATTTCACTACAGACAATTCCACAATTTGATACCATAAGAGTAATATGCAAATTAATCATCACTCCAGTACACCCACAAGCAACACCCACTAGCCAATTGGGAGCAAGTATTCAAATTAACCCAAACAACATGGCTGTGGTCATGGAGCGAGCAGGAGGCTTGAGTTTCCCCAGCAAGGGAGAAAAGCAAGCTTTCTGCACACCCTGCCCAGACCAGGCCTCCACTAAAGGTTACAAAATTTCAATTATAGAAGATAAATAAATCTCAACAAAAATGCTGGCAGCCACGAAACTTCAGAGAGCAGAAGGCTTGGCTTTCTCTAGAGATAGAGAAAGCCAAGCTTCTGCACACCATGGCTGGCTAAGGCCTCTACTGAAGGCAGCAAAGTTCGAATTATAGAAGATAAGTAAATCCCAAGAGAAATGTCTTTGACCATGGAGCGTGCAGGAGGCTTGGCTCCACTCAAGGCTACAAAGTTTTAATTGTAGAAGATAAAAAAATCCCAGATATCCGGGGCCTCCACTTGCATTGCCAAGGGATGTGGGTAGCCTGCAAACTACCACAAGCCCTCACCCAGACGACCCCATGCCCCAAGGGAAGCCCCCATCCTGATCCAGGATACTCTTCAGGGCAAACCAGCTGGCCTCCACCCATGCACCAGGCCTCTATTCTATCTAATAAGAGTATGCAAATTGATTATCACTTTGATTAACACACAAAATGACTGCCCCCATGTGATCAAAGATGGCTGCTCCCATGTGGACACAAGATGGCCTCCACAAGATGGCCAGCAGGGGAGGGCAGTTGGGAGGGACCAGATCTGCAAGGGAGAGCAGTTGGGGGCAATCAGGCCAGTAGAGAAGGGCAGTTGGGAGGGACCAGGCCTGCAAGGGAGGACAATTGGGGTGATCAAGCCTGCAGGAGAGGGCAGTTAGGAGTGAACAGGCTGGCAGAAGAGGGAAATTGGGGATGATTAGGCCTGCAGGGAAGGGCAATTGGGGGGGATCCAGGCCTGCAGAGGAGGGCAATTGGGGGCAAACAAGCTGGCAGGGGAGCAGTTAGGCATCAATCAAGCAGTCCTGGATTGTGAGAGGGATGCCCAACTGTCCTTTTAGGCCTAATCCCAAATTGGGCCTAAATGGACAGTCAAACATCCCTCGAGGGGTCCCAGTTTGGAGAAGGTGCAGGCTGGGCTGAGGGACACACACCACATGCACAAATTTCATGCACCGGGCCTCTAGTACATTTATATATGTGGTGTGGCAACTTAGTCAATTATTTAATCTAGTGCTCTTTCCCTCATATGTATGTTTCACACTTTTATTCCCAGTGATCTTGTGAGAGACTTAATGTATCAAAGTTTAGATAATCTTTTCCTGACTGACAAGCCTAGCAAATCTCTCTCCTACAAGGGTAATTTTAGCTGGACATTATTTTCTTAGCCAATCAACTTCTGGTTCTAGAAGTTATCAGTCTTCTTTAGAAATCCATCTGGAATCATGCCAGCGACCATTATTACAATCACCAGTTAGTAAAACATTCTTTTGAAAGTTAAGAGTACTTTTCTATTTCCAGTCTCAGGTACTTAGCTCATTTTTTTAAAAATGCCTCAAAAGATCACAGACCATGTTGCACCATTTTCATTTGTAAGCTCCTTGATCAAAATTTGCCTGGATAGGCAATCATGCACATATTATTGGCCGGGTGGTACCAGTAACAATCTTTTCACTACACCAGGGATTCTGTTCTCTTTGAACATGTACTCTATCAAAAAGAGTGATCTTTGTACCAAAGGAAAGCAGTAACAGGTAAAAAGCAAAACAAAGGAATTAAAAAAAAAATTACACAGGAATTAAGTTCTAATTTCTCCTTATCATTACAAATTTCCCCCGAAGAATTGAGGAGGATTGTTCTTTCTGTGGCTTTCTTCTTAATGTAAACATCACATGTTATTTTAAATGGGGATAATAATCTGCCTATTCTCTCAGAGGATATATTCTAGAGAATTAGTAAGTTAACCTCATTATTTCCTGTTTAGTAGATTTTCATGTAAAATTTCACTGCTTCATTCACTTTTAAATTTACTAACTATGGCATGAAATGTGGAGAATAAAGAAAACTGAAGTATGTGGTAAGGAGAACAATAATTTTATGACTAGCCACAACCTGCCAACATATCATTATATACCTTTGGAACAATAATTAGCAGGCAGTAAAAGGTATTTTTCCTCTCAGATAAATAGTCTCAAGGCACACGTTTTTTGCCTATTTTATGAAAATGAGACATAAGTGATCCCGATGATTTGTTAAGAATGGATTAGAATAAGAAAACTACAATTCTGATACAAGTAATAAAATTAGTGTTATTATTTTATAACAATTACATATAAAATTAAGTAAAACAAAAGAGTAATATTTGTCATTAATTCTTGTAAAATTTGAATTTTGATACCTAAACTTTCATCTACCCTATCTAATAAAAAAGTAATATGCAAATTGATCATCACTCCAACACACAAGATGGACAATCTCACGTGGTCAAAGATGGTCGCCCTCATTTGGACACAGGATAGCAAGCAGGGGAGGGCAGTTGTGAGCTATCAAGCCAGTAGGGAAGGGAAGTTGGGAGGTACCAGACTGGCAAGGGAGGGTAGTTGGGGCAACCAGGCCTGCAAGGGAGGATAATTGCAGGGGACCAGGCCTGTGGGGAAGGGAAGTTGGGGGAGACCAGGCCAGCAGGGGAGAGCAGTTAGGGGCAACCAGGCAGGTATGGGAGGACAGTTGGTGGCAACTAGGCCTGCAGGGGAAGGCAGTTGGGGGCAAACAGACCAGCAAGGGAGGG
>PVJN01028962.1:0-18881 GCA_004026805.1 Lasiurus borealis | reverse complement strand
TTCCCATAAGGTCTCCTGGTGTAATTAGCATATTATACTTTTATTAGTATAGATTGCTTCTCCATATGGTAAAATTTCTGAGGGAATATGCACCTACCAAGTATATTTATTAAGCACATAATCCCACCATCCCCGTATCTCCTTACTTCGGTCTTCTACCATGTAACCACAGTGCTAGATGTTAAGTACAGTATTACAAAAGAATTTCTACTATTAAGAAGACTAAATCCTATTCAGAGAAATAAATCACATCCTAATCCTAACCCTAACCATATATAATCAATAACACATTGAGAACTAGAGGTCCAGTGCACAGATTTGGCCTGGCCTGCTGGTGTCAGGCCAAACTGGCTCTCTGACATCTCCTGAGGAGTCCCAGATTGCAAGATGGTGAAGCAGGGAGGGACTGCAGGAGGGCTTCAGAGAATGTTCGGCCTCCAGTCCCCTGCCGGACCCAAACAGCAAGCTAACCTACCAGTCAGAAGATCTGCCCCCTGATGGCCAGTGCATGTCATAGCAACCAGTCAAATGGTCGGAGGAACAATTAGCACATTAGGCAGATAGACAGACAGACAGACAGACAGACAGACAGACAGATAGGCTGTTGCTATTCAGTCTGGTTCAAGGAAAAGAAACCAGCATTCCCTGGGAGCCTGTTAAAAATACAGACCCTATAGCCCACTCCTGCAAAATCGTATGAATCCTAAGGTTCTCAGGGGAACTATATGCTCATTAATGCTGAAACACTGGTATAGGCTACAAAACACTTCTGAATCCTGACTCTATCCTTTAGGAGCTTGTGATTTGAGCAAGTTATTTCTCTGAACCTTAGTTCTGGTCATTTGCAAATGATGATGCCTTATTTTTTAGGTTATAGTAAAGACTTTTTAAAGAAATAAAATACATTTGTAATTTTATAATATCTAGCATGTAGTAAGTACTTAAATTTTAAGTCCCTTCTCTACCTAAACTGAAAGAAAAGATGAGAAATACTGGAAAAACTGGAAAAGCAGTAAGGAGACTAAAAGTGACATAAATTTTACAGGAAGAAAAAGAACTTAAATATTTAGAGAAGTAAAAGAAAACACTGAAAGAAAAAGCCCAAGCAGGGATAAAACAAGCAGTGTGAAATGTGCATGCGTATGTTGCTTTAAATAATGTTCAAATGTTAGCTGTCCACCAGGAGGAAACTGAAGACTCAGCACTTGAGGTGGGAGTTTTTTGCATGGCCAGCTGAAGGAATGAAGTAACTATATAATTAAGGATGTAATTATACAGTGAACTGAAACTTGTTCTTTATACTGAACGTTGAGAAGCTACTCAACATTTGTCTCCTGGTGTACAGAGATAAAAGAAAGAGTACAGATAAGAGTGGTGAGAGAGTTTTGTATAGTAGTCAATTCAGGAAAAATGTCTATGTCATACTTTATTGAAAATTAAAGGAGTTTTATTGAGTCTGGCAAAAAAAAGTTATTCTTATTAGGCTAATTACTTTATTGAAGTGACATTTTTCTATTTTAAAATGTTCATACCTGAGGATAATTGAAAAGGGGCAGCAAGAGGCAGCTGTCAAATCTTTCATTTTTACATCACATGGTGAAGCTTTTGGGTTGTTTATTATTGCTTTAGAGTCTGACACATCTAAGTTCCCATCTTAGATTATAATGGAGATTTGAATGGGTTAATACATACAGAGCTCCTAGCCTTATTCTTTAAGATTAAGCTCCTTTTCCTATGTCTACATTAAAATTAGCCCATTTTCAGTCTTCAAATAGCAAAGTATATAATCATTTTAGTTTTCTTTTGGCAATATGAAAGCCCCAACTAGAGAGCACTTTCCTGATTTTCTTGCCTACCCCAGCTTGAATGTCTAGATTTTGTCTTCCTTATTGTATTTATGATAAACACAAATAATTAGATATTTGCATTAGAACTATGCTCTTACAAAGTACATGCACTATATTTAAATAAAACGTCAATCAAAACTCTCATAGCTTCTCCCCTTGAAAACAGGCCAGTTTAAACACACACACACACACACACACACACACACACACACACACACACAGTCAGTCCTTCTTCTACAGCCAGACAGAAGAGAGTTGTCCTCTTTATAATTCTATCAAAAATAAATCATTGCTTGTTTCCCTTCCCTGACAATAAGACTTAAATATACAAATAAGTTTTTAAATTTCTCACTGTGTAATTTAATATATACCTAGTCTTTATATTTAGGCACAGTGAAGTTGTAAAAGCAGTCAATCTTAAACTCATAAATCACACCCGAAAAGCATCCCAACAAGGTCTAATTAATGTGCTAATTATTTGTCTTATTATGGATATGAATCACTTTTAGAAAAGGGGATGATGACATTAAACAGGAGAACCTCACCCATTATGATCATTTTAAATTACCATATCACAGAAACACAAAAATCCAGACAGTCTAGTTGTCAGAGCTCTATCTACAATCTGCGGATTCTATTCCTTATCCCACTTAAACTGCTGCTAACAATGATACTCTTGCCACAAGTGAGATACGTACTCCCATAATAGTTTTAGTGAACCAGTCCGCTACAGTAGAAACTGCAATTCTGGGAAACTCATTTCTGTACTCTGACCAAGCCACTTTCTGAAATCCCAAATACCCAGGTTAATGGGAGCTAAATAATTAGGTGCTATTTTATTTCTGTATCCCTAAGAAACAAATAAATTGAATATATTTATTATGTAAACTAACTGCTACACTCTTATAGCTTCATCTACTCAAACTCTTCTTTCAAAATCGAAGCATAAATCTGAAAAATATTCATCCAAAGCATCTTTTTTTTTTAATATATTTTACTGATTCTTTACAGAGAGGAAGGGAGAGAGATAGAGAATTAGAAACATCGACAAGAGAGAGACATCAATCAGCCACCTCCTGCACACCCCCTACTGGGGATGTCTGCAACCAAGATACATGCCCTTGACCAGAATTGAACCTGGGACCTTTCAGTCTGCAGGCCGATGCTATATCCACTGAGCCAAACCGATTTTGGCAAGCATCTTTATTCTTAATTCAAATATACATACATAAACACTACAGAAAAACTAGTAATAGTCAAAATATAATAAGACCACTTATATTTTTAATTAAGAAAAAATACTTTGCAAAAGCTCAATCCATTAGTCCACAATTCCATTCTTTTATATGTTAGAATACTATAATTTATGTTGAATAAACCATAAACAAACATACAAGTTGCTGGGTATGCTAAAATAGTACATAGCAAAAGAAGGCAAGATTAAAAAAATAATAAAGTTGAAAAGGATTTTTTTTAAGTATCTTCTCTAATTAATCTGAGTAAAATAAGTGAAAATATTTTTATAATACAACCAACCAAACCCAAATTAAAACTAATGTGTTAAAAAATAACACATTTCGGTGACTGATAGGTGCAAAATAGGCTTTAATATTACTGCATAAGCAGGGTAATAACTTGGATCACAGGTGTGTTGCTGCCAATTATTATCTTGATAATAAATAGATGTTCTATATAGTTCATTCTTTTCATTTATCGTCTTTCTTCAGTAACTTTTTTAAAAACTGAACTAGGTGGGGTAGTGAGTTTTAAAACCAGCCACACAACTCTTCCTTTATTATAAGCTTTTATTGCTAGTTTCAAATGACATGAAAAAGATTTACGTGATGCTAAAGGGGAATGTAGCACATTAACTTAAAAAAAATTTTTTTTAATATGTTCCTTTAATCATACCCTATTCTTTCTTCTTTGGAATTGTAATCTTATGGCGACTATATATCCATAGCATATTCCTTTTCAGGCAAGTTCAATCATCAAATTATTTACCCAGCTGTAAAAGCTTACTAGTTTCTCCTTTATTATCTGGCAGGTTTGTTTCTACTTACCTCTGGTAAAGTAGAAATGTTATTGTTCTCTAAATTTAGTTCTTCAAGTGCACTGCATTTGGCCAGTGATCTGGGTATTGCTGACAGTCTGTTATATCTCAGACCAAGACGACTTAAACTGGACAGGTTTCCTATGAATATACACAAAAAGAGAACTTAAAAAAATATATGATGAGCCTCTCTCACTGTCCCAGGCTACCAACCAGATATTTGTGAATTACTATTAAGCACTATTTCAGCAAGATCCTTAGCTTCAAGTACCAAGGAACAACATACTGCACTCCACCAATCAGAATGATGTTGAAGGCACTTTTGTATCCATTTATCTTAGAAAAATAATGAAATTCACTGTAAGTCAATTATAAAAATAAATTATTAAAAAGTATTGTCATACTTTAATAATAAATTAACCTTCAGATAAGGCCTAATTGAACATCAAGCAGTGTACATTTGAAATTTGTAATATTTACCCCATTTGTATCTATGTGATGATGATCCAACATGGAACAAGTGATTATATGTAAAAATGAACATTTAATTTTGAAGAAAATTTTTTCAGATTTCTAATGGTTTTAAAATATACAATGCACAATTATTCTGAGATAAGGTTCAATATTTTCCCTGAGTTTTAATATAAACATTCCAAAATTTCTCTGAAAAACTGCCTGATGGTAAAAAAATTCCTCAAAAATGTATTTTTAAAAACTACAAACCAAAGTGAAAGTTATAGACTCTCTTATTACTTGGATCACAGGTGTGTTGCACCCAATATTATCTTGATAATAAATAGTATGTTCTATAAAGTTCATTCTTTTCATTTATCATCTTTCTTCAAGTAATTAATCAATTACTAGGCTTGATCTTAAGTATACACTAGGCTTGAGCACAAATTAGCCATTACTGAATACATTAAAAAAAAGCAGAGCAGAAAACAGGCATTTTCTAGTTTTATTGCCAAGACTACATACGAGTATATGGCAAGTTATAGGTAAGCTATATGAATGAATATGACATCTGCTATCTTAAAAGATTTAAATCAAATTTAATTTCCCAAACAATATACATTAGAAAATATGTACATTTTTATCAAACAAACTAAAAACAGTGGTGAGAATTTAGTGTTTCTTTAACATGACTGGTTAAATTCTTTCCTGACTTCAAATTATTAATGGTTGCTATTAGCATTTTCAATCCAGCAGGGTATGAACATCAAATAGAAGCTCTGATTTGAAATTAAACAGTATTACCAGCATTAGGAATAATAGAATAACAGAAGTGGTTCCACTATAATATAACTTAGAGGCCCAATGCATGAATTCATGCAAGAGTAGGCCTTCCTTCCCCCAGCTGCCAGCACCAGCTTCCTTCTAGCACCTCACAGCCCCGGCTTCATCTGGAAGGTCATTTGGCTGTCCAGTCTAATTAGCATATTATGCTTTTATTATTATAGGTGGCTGGAGCATTCATTAAGGGGTCTCTAAAATCTGCCAGATAAGGAAAGGGCTTATTAATAGTAGAAAGTCCCCGCAATTCTGTTCCAATAACTGAAAGACATGTCTCATTCAATCAGTGTTTACAGTAAAATAATAGACAAATACAACTTTTTAAACCATTTTTAAAATTTTTTCAGTGAAACCTAAAAGTAAATGCTTATCAACTGAAAAGCCCAGTAAACAGAACCAGATTCCTAAAACTTCTCTTTCAAAGGCAAAATAACTTAAGTTTCTCATTTTCAAAATCAGAACAGGTTTCTAGAATTTAAAAATTACAAAATGAAAATTATAATGAAATTGCCATATAACATTACATAATACTAAAATTCGTGGTTAAACAAAAATAGTACCTTCAATTTTGCTAAACATTTTCTTTTTCACTATTGTGTATGGTAGAAGAACCTGAACTTTTAAAAATGCGATGTATGAGAATATGCTATTCTGATGAAGAAATTCACATTTGCAAAGGCATTATCACTTTCTTGAGAACGTGGCATGTTCAAAGAGTCACCCACATTTTGCCAAAATCTATTCCTCTCAGAAAAATAAAAGAGGTGAAAAAAAAATTAAGGATGAAATATCAAAACTCTCTTATACCAGAAATAACTGACATCAGAAGTCTGGCACTTACTGTGTGATTCACCCCCTACAGTGGTTTCAACTCTAACCTCTTTCAATGAGCGGTAAACCACAAACAAAACTGCAACCTAGAAATCAAGCCATAGCTTGCTTTAGTGTTGAGCCACTGCGACTAAGTCAATCTTGCTGAGATTCTGTGTGTAAATGTAGGCTGATCACTGCCAATCACTGGCAATTAGCTTTTAGGTGCACATTTCTTCTTTGTCCCTCAATATTACAGATGAACACACTTTAAACTACTGACCATGTTTTAAAAACTAAACATGGTTTTATTTTTCAGTGTGGTGTACTTTAGTAAAAAAGGGACCATACTCTATACAATGGACTACAACATTCTGAAATCAGCAAAAACAGAAAATGCACCCTTTCTACAATTTAAGCACAGAGCTATAGAACATATACATGATTTAATATTCTATCTTCTTTATAATCCAGTTGAGCTCATTTCCCAAAATATAATTATTTTCTGCAAGAAAATGGAAATAGTCGCTTTAAAATACTATCTTTTAGAAACTTTACTACTCTTGACAATGTTGAATTTTAATATTTTAATATTTATTATCAAAACCAGAATGTTAATGTCCAAGTAGGTGTAAATAATTATCAATCTTCTTTCACTCTCATACGTACCTATAGTATCTGGGAGGTCTAGCAGTTCATTGTGCTGCAAGTCTAGGTTGGTTATTTGTGTGCAGTTTCCAATCTCCTTTGGAAGATGTTCAAGTTGATTGTGAGCTACATCCAGCGTAATGAGGTTACATAATTCACCTGTAAATTGGCCAACATAAAAATTTAATAAAAATTATTAAATATGTTAAATAATATTGAAAGGAAAACTTCATTTTCCATTATCATAATTATACCCTTTTAGGAAAAATGTCAAACACAAAATCTGAAACTGTTATTTGAAAATGGAATCTTACAAACACTAAATCATTATATTGTAGACCTGAAACTAATATGCTGCATCTCAAACATAGCTAAAAAAGAAAATGACTTCGTCTTTCAGTTAACTGCTCCTACAACTTAGCAACATGGGTAGCAGAGTCTACACTGCTTTGAATGTGTAGCATGTTGTCACATCAGCAGTAGCGGAAGTCAATGATATCCTATCAAATCCTTCCTCAGCACAAGTGCTATTTTCCCCGTTCTTCTCCTGCCTCCATTACCAATAATAACTTCTTCAGATTTCTGCTGTTCAGTGAAAGACCCAACAATTTGATAACAATAAGCTAAGTCAACAATTCATTTCTAAGTCTCTAAGGTTTCACACTGAATCCTGGTCAAAAGGAGTTATTTATTAGCAACTCTGAATTCCCTTTCCTGTTTTATTTTTCGTGCCAAACTAAGTTAGTCATTAATACTGGTACAAAATACTCAAATAACATAATGAAATAATGTTACCTGGACCATGAAAGCAAGTGTATAACCCCTGGCAGTCCTGGGAAATTTTTTAAAATTTTAGGGACTAAGGGTTACAATTTGAGTTAATATTGAAAAATCACTAATAACACTAGGTTTAATTAAATTCACTTCAAATCACATTTATTGAAAACTTAACATTTATTATCTACCATAGTTCATAAAAATTATATAATTGGTAATTAAAATCTGTGATCCTTCAACTTTTACAAGAATTGCTCATTCTGTTTTTGTATTTTTATATAGATATTGATTGACTACATATGCATTCATTATATATTAATTGTATATCTAACTTGACTTATAAAATGTAACACTGCAATATAGTAAAGAAAATGGAGTTTTATTTCAATAAATGTTACTGAGTCAAGTGGCACAAAAATTTGCTTATTCTACTTTCTCATATATCTGAATGCTATGAGACTTGTTTTTTAAATGAGAGACAATAATCTTGGTTCTCAAAAAGCATATGCTTTAACTAATCAGATCATTCTCTTACCTTATAAAGAATTATTCAAACTGACTATCTGATGGCCCTCATTCTAATCCATCCAGACCAATATATATGTGTATATATATGTGTGTGTGTGTGTGTGTATATATATATATATATATATATATATATATATATTTAATCATTTAACATGAAACTCAAAGGAACAATTGGGGCAGAGACAGGGAATAGGGAATGGTTATTATTTAAAAATGTCAAATCATTAGGGAGAAACTTTAGTTAAGAAATCTTAAATGAGGCCATAATTCAATGGAGGACAATAAATTGTAGGGATATTAGTAAGAGACAAAGATGGGTTTATTTCTAGTTTCAAAAAGTAACCATTTACTTTCCTAGAAGAATAAAATTCTATAAAACTTCCTTGTCCTGAATTAAACCGATGAATTAGGAATTTCCTGAATTAAACTGATGAATTATTCAAACTGACTATCTGATGGCCCTCATTCTAATTCATCCAGACCAATATGTGTGTGTGTGTGTGTGTGTGTGTGTGTGTGTGTGTGTGTATTTTAAATCATTTAACATGAAACTCAAAGGAACAACTGGGGCAGAGACGGGGAATAGGGAATGGTTATATACTGTTTTCCCTCTGAAAACAGGATTTCTTGACTCTCTTGGTGTACATGAAGTCTCTTTCAAAGTAGCAAATGGTGAAAGAAGGTATAACAGGCAGAAAGGAATACTCATCTACAAAAGAAAGCAATAACAAAGGTTTCCATCTAACACAAAAAGACATGCCTTATACAAAAGAAAAGTAAATGAACATTACCAAATGCAGAGTTTTCTTGGCTACTCTCTGATATATTACCTCTGCTCTTCATACACTTACATGTACTGTCTGTTCAGTATCCTTTTACTGTTTTCTGCTAATGTTCACCCATGTAAATATTTATCTCTGGTATCAAATCACAGGGCATTAGTAAAGATGTCATTAATACTTAAATATTCTGATCTTATCAAACAGTGGTTCTCAACCTTTCTAATGCAGCATAAACCATGCTATAGAATAAAAGCCTAATATGCTGAAGTGTCCAACCACTGGTTCAACTATTCACTATGATGCACACTGACCACCAGAGAGCAGATGCTTTGACGGGTAGGTTAGCTTGCTGCTAGGGTCCAGCTGATCGGGACTGGGCAAGATGGGCTGGAAACACCCTGGAGCCCTCCCGCAGTCCCTCCCATCCCTGATCATGCACTGGGTGGGGTACCTTGGCCTGGCCTGTGCCCTCTCACAATCTGGGACCCCTAAGAGGATGTAGGAGAGCTGCTTTGGGCTTAATCCCCGCAGGCTAGGCTGAGGAGCCTCACCAGTGCACAAATCCGTGCACTGGGCCTTTAGTTTTAATATCGTTTCCCTATTAGGGAAATGATACAATCTTGATAACGGTTAAGTTTCAAATACATAATTTAACTAAATGTCACTATATTTCTAAAACTTCTAATTCCTCACATTCCTCAAATATACTGCTGAACGCAAACTGGATGACATAATTGAATGTGGTATACTTATTAAACAAGAAAATAAACAGCCATTAATATGCATACTATAAATCCAATATGTATCAATAATAATCTAGTATTTATAAATGGAAGTTTAACAAAATGATAATTTGCATAAATTCTGGATTCTAAATTCGCTGATAGGTTTTAGCTAATTATATGAAAGGAGTATAATACTTTTAAAAATGTCAAATTTTCATTTTACTTCATCTTTGTGCCTGAGCCTTATTTTGCAAACATTCTTAAAAGAGCTGATTTTATTTGGCAAGTAGTAAAGGATGGTCTATTTCTGTCTTTCCTTTACAATAAATGGAATGGCTATAGTAAAAAAGAAAATAACAAGCATATTGAAAATGTAGAGAAATTGGAACCCTCAGACATTGCTCTTGGTAATATAAAATGGTGCATTCACTTAGGAAAATAGTCTAGCAGTTCCTCAAAATATTAAACATTAAATTACCATATGACTCAGTAATTCCACTTCTAGGTACATACGTTAAAAAAAATGAAAACAATGTCCAAACACAAACTTGTACAAAAATGTTCATAGTAATTGTATTCATATTATCTAGAAAGTAGAAATAACCCAAATGTTCAACGTAAGTGATGAATGGATAAGTAAAATGTAGTATATTCATGCTATGGAATATATTCAGCAAGAAAAGGAAATGAAGAACTAAAATACACTATAACATGGATAAATGTGGAAAACATGATGCTAAGTAAAAGAAGCCAATCACCAAGACTATATTTTGTATGATTCCATTTATATAAAATGTGCAGAATAGGAAAATCTATAGAAACAGAAAACAGATCTGTGCTTGCCTTAGGGCTAAGGGATTGGGAGAAAACAGGAGTGGTGACTGCTAAAGGCTACAGTTTCTTTTTGGTGTGATGAAAATGTTCTAAAAATTGTTTGTGATGGTTGCACAGTTCTGTGAACATGCTAAAAAAACAATTTTTTTACTTTAAGTTTGTGAATTGTATGGTATATAAATTACTACATCTTAAACTGCTGATAAAAAAGAAAAAAGAAATATCTAATGCAATGGCTTTCAATTGCAGCTATAATAACCCAGCTTATTCTTTAAAAGTACAGATGCCCTGGACCAGCCAGACCAGTAATCATAACCTATGGGAGTGCGATCCACTTTTCTAGACTAGAGGGGGCAGTAGTGTAAGATCTAGGTTCATATTCTAACTTCCTAGCTGCATGATACCGAGTAAATTACCTAATCTCTCTGTTTTCAGGTCCTTCCTTCAGCACAACAGGAGGAATAATACCTATTCCCTTGGGTTATACAATTTAATGAGATAATGTATGTAAAGAACACATATACAGAACACTGAACAGCCCCAAATCCATGCATCTAAGTTAAGTCTTATATGTCTTAACTCCTCATAATAAATATTATACACCAAGAGGTCACAGCTTTGATTCCTGGTCAGGGCACATACTCAGGTTTCAGGTTTGATCCCTGGTAGGAGGTGTGCAGGAAGCAGTCCATCGATGTTCCTCTCACATATCGATGTTTCCATCTCTCTCTCTCTCTCTCTCCCTTTCACTCACTCTAAAATCAATCAAAATTATTGTTTTTTAAAATGTGTTCTTGCAGAAACCGGTTTGGCTCAGTGGATAGAGTGTCAACTTGCGGACTGAAGGGTCCTGGGTTTAATTCCGGTTGGGGGCATGTACCTTGCTTGCAGGCACATCTCCACAGTGGAGCATGCAGGAGGCGGCTGATCGATGTCTCTCTCTCATCGATGTTTCTGACTTTCTATCTCTCTCCTTTACTCTCTGTAAAAAATCAATAAAATATATTTTTTAAAAAATGTGTTCTTAATTCCCAGGTAATCTGATAAATTCTCTATTGGAAAAAAAAATCCTTAAAGAGAGAATTTATATGAATTAAAGCCTACGTTCTAGAATGGAAAATAAAACATATGCAAAACAAGAGCAAAGATAGGCAAAAACACTTTTTCCCATATAAAAAGTAACCATTTCTTTCTCCAAAAGTAATTTCTATTCCACCATGAGCCATATATAGAGGTCAAATTTAGACTGAATCTGGTATAAAATCAAAGTCGTTCAACAGCTACATTCTCATCTGAACACATGAAAACGAGTATTTCCATTCCAATTCCCGAGAATACTTTAATATCTCATAAGTGAGCCACACTTTGTAACTATTGCTTCAGAAAAATCTATCATAGATTTTTCTAAGTACATTTAATTAAACCAAAATTAAATTACGATTTTAAGTATCTGGTTAGAGCCAAATGTAGTGACACCATCACTAAAATTTACACTGCATCTTTTTCAAAACTAAAATTTTAAAAATATAGAATATTACATCTCTAGAAAGCTGCAGAGCCTAAGAAGAGAAAATTTTCTTTATCACTCATAAGACCAATGCTCAAAGCAACAAAATATTTTATCCAACCTTTTTTTTAAAGAATAAATTTGACTTTCATACCAATGCTCAAAGCAACAAAATATTTTATCCAACCTTTTTTTTAAAGAATAAATTGGACTTTCATACAAAAAGTTTTGTATAAAGAGTTGCATAATCAATTATATCAAATTTTTAAAAGGGCCCACAAAGACAATACCTTATCAATTTCCCAAAATTAAGTCAAAGGTTTACTTTATTCCAAATGTTTCTAAAATTTTTTTCCGTAATTAAGAATATCAAGACAATATATTTTTTTACTGATTTGTTTTCAACATGTATATTTCCTATTTTTAGCCTACAACCATTCTTTTAAAAACATTTGTTTCAGTAAAATTTAGCTTTATATACAAAAACTGGAATGAAATCTACCAAGTTGCTAAAAGTGTTTCATTTAGTATGTGACTTTTCTTCTACTTTCCTATATTCTTGGATTGTTTTTAATGAACATCTGAGCACTTTTAAAATTCCTCAATTTTCATCAGACACTGCCCTGATATGCTAATCTTTTGTAGTAACTTAGGTAGAAAAGGGATGTGAATTTAAACAAACATTTTTCAGGTAAAGAAGAGAAAGTCAGAAAGTGGAAAAATGTAGCCTTAATAGATCTAGTAAAATTACATATATAAATACTTTAAAAGATAAGGGACAACAATTTAAAAATCAGGCAAGCATCTTTTTTCTGCTTCAAATTCACTTTTTCTTCAAGTAAAATGAAAGCAGTTTAGGTTTTTGGGGAAAAGGCCTAATTGCATCTATATTCAAATTCATTTTCTTGAGTCTATACAATATCTCAAACCACGTATTATTAATATTGCTAACCCTAAATAATTCAAGCAAACCATAAATAAGATAGAATTTAGAAACCAGATGCTTTTAGACAAGTATCAAATATTTACTGGTATGGAAAACTCCAATTATTGCTACATACAATAATAGTAAACCGAGGCTCTTACCAATTTCAGCAGGTAGTTGTTTGATTTTGTTCTCACGAATGCTAAGCATGCTGAGTTTTGACAGGTTTTTGATGTCCTTTTCCACAGTAGTTATACGATTAAAGCGAAGGTAAAGAGTGGTGAGAGAATCTAGCCTATACACCACTGAAGGAATTTCTCGCAGTTTATTATGCCGTAAATCAAGCATCCGCAGCTTCTTCAAGTTATCAAGAGAGTCAGGCAAACTGGTAAGTGAGTTTTCACTTAGAGCCAGTGTCATGAGATTTACTAGACAGCCCACTTCTGCTGGCAGGGACTGTAATTTGTTGCTATATAAATAAAGTTCTGTTAATTGAGTCAACTCTTTGATTGATGATGGCAATATGTGTATAGATCTCTTGGATAAGTCCAAACGCATTGAGTTCTCTTCTCGACATTTGTTGAGCTCTTTAATTACCTCTGCATTGCTAGATTTTTTTCTAGTTCCAGGGGCTGGATTTGGCCGTTTGATCGTATTGTCAACTGAAAAAGCCACCCCGGGTTGGGCAGCGCTAGAGTCCTTCTTTCCATCTTTGGCATCTTTCCCTTTGGTCTTAGGTTCTTTTTCTTTGCTCTCTTTCCCAAAACCTCCAGAGGCTTTTGCCTCTTTTTCTCTTTCCTTGGCTGATGGTACTTTGGGATCTTTCTCTTTAGAGTCTTTTTCTTTTCCTAAACTACTACTCATGGTGACTCAAACTTCAGCAAAAACTACATGAACTCCTTTTATTTTATTTGCCAACAACAGTAATTGGCATTCAAAGGTGAAGAGACAAAGATCCTATGGAATCAAAAAAGTATTGGCTTGAAGAAGTAATCAATACGGAGTAAAAGCCATCTATTACATGTTGGATCTATTCCCATTTCTGATAACTCATTCCAACTGGTAAAATGGTGCTGGTCAAGCAATGGTTCACTAGAATTCCTGAAATAGAACAGAGATAATATTAATATTTTAGATTATAATTTATTATAAGCAAATGGGCTCTGAAAAACATTTATAATGACAATTTTGGCATTTTCTTATGATTTTATACAGTAAATATTTATCAAACACTTAAGCAAAATACTTAGAAAAACTATGAAAATTAATAAGGTAGACCTATCCTCAAATAATTTATAGTCTGAACAGGAAGAGGTAAGATAAGTATACCAGTTACTATAGAACAAAACTTTGTTAAGAGATGAAAAGAGAAGTCACAACAGCAGCTTATGTCTGAGTGCTTTCCATGTACAAGCATTATTGTAAGGAATTTACAAATGTTAATTTAATACATTTAACAGCCCTATGAGATAAGCTTATTATCCCTATTTCATTCACAGAGACACTGAGGCACAAATATTTTTAACTAGCTTCTAATCTTGGAAAAATAGTAAAGATGAGATCCCAAGGTAGATAGTACGTATCCACAGCCTATGTTCCTAACCACTACACTAAAACTGCTCTATCTGCAACTAATTACCGATAGCTCTAAGTAACAGCAGTGATTTTAAAAGTGTTGACGATAGAACAGAGAGCAGTGTGGTAAAAGAACAAAATAAGCAAAGTGAAATATGTATAGAGAACAGCAAATAGTTCAGGAAAAGGGCATTAAGAATCTACACCTAACCAAGCACTCTAGATGACTCAGATCCGGGGGCTACCTTTCAGAAACAGTCTCCAATGATATCTATAGGCTAGGAACTGGGAAAGTTAGGACTCTTAATGATTCTTAAAAGACGAAAAAGTTGACTAGTACAATGACCAAAGGGATCCACAAAGGTTAAAAAATGAGTAATATTTTTGTGAAGGAGTTATTCTTCCCTAAAGATTTCAAAATTTATTTTTGTGGCTCTAGTATTAATTTTATAAGTAACTGATCTTCATTTGGTACTAGGGCTTAAAGATTAAAGATAAAACTATAATATCTTACCTGATTGGCATTAGATATTAAAAGATATTAGTAAAGTTTTATCAAACCACAAAAAGTATGACAGTCTAAGCCAGCGAAATTTCAACATGTTCTTTTTAAAATCCTTACCCAAGGTTTTTTTAAACTGATTTCGGAGACAGGGTGTGGGGGTAGGAGGTGAGAGGGAGAGAGCGAGCACAAACATCCATGTGAGAGATAAACATGAATCGATTGATTGCCTCCCATATGTCCCCAACTGGGGATCGAACCCACAACCTTTTGGTGTATAGGATGGATGATGCTCCAATCAACTGAGCCACCCAGCAAGGACTATTTTCAACCTCTTTCATCTCATGGCACACATAATAAACTAACTACTGAAATTATGCAGCACACCAGAAAATATGTTTTTTGCTGATCTAACCTAAAAATAAGTGTAATTTTGATTCATTCAAACTGAATGGCTATTGTTGTGTTGGCTGTTTTCTTTCTTTTTTTTTTAATTTGACAAGCTAAGAGAAAAGAGGTCAGTAAAATATTCAGATACTGCATGTTTTAAAAATTCTTGTTGGCACACCAGTTGAAAATCACTGATCTAAGTGCGTAGGATTATGCTAAAATTTTCTCATAGAGGATGTGAGCTCTACCTTATACAAACAAGGTTACAGTTTAGACAGCACAAATGACAACTAAATAATTGATAATATATTAAGTCTTCCGATAAGTGGACTATACTATGTAACACTTTTAAGAAATCAGTGGTTTGAAAAACTAAAAGTACACACGTGTGTGTGTGTGTGTGTGTGTGTGTGTGTGTGTGTGTACATGGTTTTTCCAGTCAGGCTCCAATCTCTTTTTCAGGTTTACCATTTGTACCAATACAATCTCCATTCCTATCTTAAGTACTGTTGACACAGTTTGCTTACAATGCTTTTTCTGCATTACCGTATCTTTATTCAGCTTGCTCCCTCTGCTAGGATGATTCTTTCCTCCTCTCTACCTCTACTCCCTAGTCCTCCTGGTGACAGCATTTACACACTACCCTCATCAGAGTTCTCTGCTCCTTGAACACATGATACTGTCTCCTCCCTCCATGCCTATATTCCTGTTGTTTCCTCTTCTGCTTGTATACTTTCCCCAATATATCCCTTATACCTCTTCCTTTTCCAGTTACCACCTTTCCAGATGAATCCATAAACATCTGATAAGACTTCTAGAGGACACTTTTTCCAGAAAGTCTTTCCTATATTGCTCTCAGGAGGTACCTCCCAGGAGGCTCTCATGAATGTCTATTACTATGTAAATTTTTTTAAATTACTGGTTTTATTTCTAGTTCCTAGGTAAATCTTTTCACACCTCAAATTCTTAACTTTTACCACAGCATATAATATTTGTTATTCATATGTACTCATTTGTTTCTGTTGTATCTGTATTTTTATTTCTTTAACGTTTTTGAGTGTCAAACATACCTATTCCCCATCCTGGTCAAGTCAGAACTAAAGCAACTGAGTTTGCAGAGCAAGGTGGGCCTCCACCCCAGTGATGGTAGACAGTGAAAAATCACAAGTCCCATTGCAGAATGTCAGCAGCAGACTAAAGAGGGTAGAGTTCTGAAAGCTTACCCCCATCTTGGATTTTAGAACCCAGGTGAGAGGAGAAAGACAATCCCACAAGGGGGCAGTTCAGTTTGGGGGATATCAGAACCCAAACAAGCCAAAGTGAGTATCAACATATGTTGGCAATCCACAAGAGGTGGCATGTGTGTCCTCACAGGGGGATGGCTCAGCATGGGGAATCAGAGACTGAATGGAGTGAAAAGACTGTACATAGGTAGTAAGTACGGTGGACCAGTGTGTGGCACTGGAGTGGAAAAGGGATAAGTAAGGAAGACGTCTACATGAAGAGCTGAGTGGTTAAGGGACAGGCACATGCATGGGGAATTAAGAATACAAGCAAGATGAAGAGGGCCTCCACGATATAAATACAGCACTAAACATTGGGCAGGCAACTCACAGAATAATACTTACATGACCAATAAATACCGTTTCAAAACTATTCAATATCACTAGTAATTTGATAACTATTAAGAGATATTACTGCCATCAGGTTAGCAAGTAAAAAGTCTGATAAAACCAACTGTTAAGAGAATATGGAGCTGAAAAACTCACAATCTGCTAGTAAAGTACCATTGTTAAAATGATTTTGGTGAACAATTTGGTAAAAACCTGATGGATTTGAAAATGCCACATCTACCCATTAGATCCATCGATTTCCTAGGATTTACACTATGAAAGCTTCTATATGCTTGCACAAGAACCCTCTATGGCAAAGTCCCCCTTCACCATGTTAAAAATCACTACACCTACAGAAACTCAGATAATCTCAGAAACCAAGAGTAAACAACACCACCAAAAACATATTAAATTTCAGAATAATATATAAAGAATGGTTCTGTGGGTGACCATATTCATTAATGACACATCCATACAAGATTTCATATCCAAAATTTATAAAGAACTCAAAACGAAAAAAACAATCAAATTAAAAAATGGGCCAAAGACCTGAATAGACACTTTTCCAAAGAGAACATACAGATGGTCAAGAGACATGAAGATGCCCAACCTCACTACAAATGAATAAAACTGGATTGTATTTTATCTCCATGTACAAAAATTAATTCAAAATGAACCAAAAAGGCACTGCAACCACATGAACAGCAGACATGTGAGCAGCCCACTCCTGTCCAGGGAGCAGCAGCCCTGCAGCAAACTGCCACAGCCTCAGAGCAGCAGCTTCACGTGGCCGCCCCTGTCCCAGGAGCAGCAGCTGTGTGAGCAGCCAGTTCCCCCGTCTGAGGAGCAGCAACCATGCAGCAGCTCCCCTGATCCAAGGAGCAGCCACTTGAGCATCTCACTCACTACTAGACGACCAATTTACACCATACACAAAAGTAAACTCAAAATGGATACAGGGCTTAAACGTATGATGGGAAGCCATAAAATACTAGAGGAATCCACAGGCAGAAAAATCTCTGGCATATGCTGAAGCAATTTCTTCACTGATACTGCTCATAGGGCAATGGAAGCTAAAGAGAAAATAAACAAATGGGACTGCATCAAAAGAAAAAGCTTTTGCACAGCAAAGGAGATCACCAATAAAACAACAAGAACGCCCACTGCATGGGAGAATGTATTTGCCAATGATATCAACGATAAGGATTTAATCTCCAACATTTACAGGGAACTCATGCCGCTTAACAAAAAGAAAATAAACAACCCAATTAAAAACTGGTCAACTGATCTAAATAGACACTTTTCGAAAGAAGACAGAAGACCAAGAGACATGTGAAAACCTGCTCAAAATCACTAATCATCAGAGAGATACAAATCAAAACGACAATGCGGTACCATCTCACACCTGTCAGACTGGCTATCATCAACAAATCAACAAGCGACAAATGTTGGCTAGGATGCGGAGAAAAAAGAACCCTCGTGCACTGCTGGTGGGAATGCAGACTGGTGCAGCCACTGTGGAGAACAGTATGGAGTTTCCTCAAAAAACTAAAAATGGAACTCCCATTTCACCCAATGATCCCACTTCTAGAAATACATCCCAAGAAACTAGAAACACCAATCAGAAAGAATATATGCACCCCTATGTTCATAGCAGCACAATTCAACATAGCTAAGATTTAGAAACAGCCTAAATGCCCATTAGCAGATGAGAGGATTAAAAAAACTGTGTTACATCTACACAACAGAATACTAAGCTGTGGTAAAAAAGGAGTTCTTACCGTTTGCAACAACATGGATGGAGATGGAGAGCATTATGCTAAGTGAAATAAGCCAGGCAGAGAAAGATAAATATCACATGATCTCACTCATTTGTGGAATATAACGAACAACATAAACTGATGGACAAAAACAGATCCAGAGACAGAGAAACATCAATCAGATCGTCAAACCTCAGGCAAGGTAGGGGGATGGTGGGGGTAAAAGAGAGAGATTAACCAAAGGACTTATATGCATGCATGCAAGCCTCATCAATGGACATAGATCACGTTGGGGGGGGGGCATGAATGGGA